>WURT03436224.1:0-22602 GCA_009936505.3 Holothuria glaberrima
TTACTGCCAAGTGTAAGCTGTGCTTTCCGAGGGGCTTCGATACGTGCTTGCCTGCAAGTACAGGAATGTCTAGTTTATAAAAGACATTTGAGCTTCGTCGGGGAAGTTTATACCGATGAGAACTACAATTTTATTATTCTGATGATTCATAAAGAATACAAATATTGAAGTTTTTCTTCTTTATGCAAACAACGCGTCTGAAAAATGAGACCACGGCATTCTGAATATAGCCAATGTTTTCGCCATTTTCAACAATGTCCAGTAGCGACAGTCATTCGCCACCAATTGAAATTCATGGTTGGAATTGTATGTTTTGTGAAAACAATTTTCTTGACTCTCGGGCTATTCCGCCACACCAAGTTCATTCTTTTCCCCGAAGGAAGGGGAGGGATTGACAGGGTGTCTTGCCCGGGAAGAGCGCATGAAATTCCAACTACCAAATTATAGTAATACCTGGCCGGAGTGAAAACGGGAACTCGACCAAATTCATACATTCGTGTGAAAATGTCAATGTTTGGGGCTCTACAGTAATGTTCATCTGTTTTTCTGAAGGTTTCATTCGGTTAATATTCTGCCAGTATATTAAGTGCCCGAAAATTTTGGCGATGTGGTTTTCCCCAACTTTGTAGATGAAACCAAAAGTTAACTAATTTATTAGCAATCTGAGAACAATTCCTAGCCTTTCAAATTCGCCTCTCTTCACACCCTCCCAACAATGCACAACATTTAGGTGTGGGGATATTTCAGCAGGAACGGCGTCTACCGATGTCCACAGAAATTATGATAACCCAGTTTGTGGGTGCCCCTTAGTGTGGGGCCCCTGGGCACGTACCCCGCTGTGACCCATGCTCAAATTCGTCCCTGGGTATGATGATCGTGAAATCATAAGTAGACATTGATGGGGGTACCAAAAAACCATTTTTCGGAAAATAGTATTTTAAAGAATAATTTCATCTATTTCAAATACAGAAACGGGAACGCAGTGAAGTCACTGAAGAACCTCCTTTGGCCCATGCTGTACTACGTACGTACGCGCTCACGTAGCCTAAATTCTAGCAACGAATTATTAATTCGTAAGAACGAATTACTAATTCGTAAGAAAGAATTATTAATTCGTAAAAACGAATTATTAATTCGTAAGATCGAATTATTAACTCGTAGCAACGAATTATTAATTCGTAAAAACGAGTTATTAATTCGTTTAAACGAATTATTAATTCGTTGCTACGAGTTAATAATTCGTTACTACGAATTAATAATTCGATCTTACGTCGTTGTAGTTGGTGACCTGGTACGGTGTTAATCAGTACAATTAAAGAAGAGATGAGCTACGGAAGTGCCTAGAATGAAATATTCCAAATATTCACCCGGAATCAGTTCTAGCCTCTAAATCAATCTTCAATGCATTTTTAAAGTTGACTTAATAAACAACGTGATTGTCGGGTCTTACTGGATAGTCTAGGGTGTGGGAAAACTGGTCGGCACTTGGGGCGAACTTGTAGGTCCTGCATGGGGGCGAACTGTTGGTGAACTATTAGTTAGGCAAAGCGACCATAAACCAATCTTCATGCATCGTATACCCCAAGGGTACTTGAAACAACATCACCTTTTTCGTCTTCTCCACTGAGGCATCATCCCTTCCGGGGTTTTCATCCTCCGTAGTGCAGCTCAGTGCTCGCGGCCTACTAAGGTCATTTTCCCCTAATGATCAGTCATTTTTGGTGCCAAGTCCAGGGTATATAGCCTGCAGGGGCCGGGCACTGTACGAAGTTTGCCCTTGAGATTTTCAAACATTAAATGAAAGTTGGCAGACTTCAGGACAACGAACTGAAAAGGGTCACCATGGCCAAACATTGGAAAATAAGCTCTAGCTACTTCAAATAACCATCGATCAACACAAAATTTAGTGGTTAAATTTTCGTGATACGTTCTACGGCCTTCGCAAATTTCACATCCGTAGCTTTTACAACGACCGAGAAAACGCATTCGAAACGCAGAAGTCTGAGGCCTCGTTAAAAATGCTGTTTCGATCGCATTACTTCGACTAGTCTTCTAGAGGAAGTAAAAAGCCCAAAGAAACTTAAAACCTTATTTGTGAAAAGGGTTTAACTTAATTAAAGCAGTCTGCTTAAGTTTAAAAAGGGCCGATCTGAAGAAGCATTAATTCTGACTGGATAGGGTAAACTCATACAATTAAAGGAGCAACGAGACCATTTTTCATTTTCAAGAGGGGCACATTCAAACATTTGGGGAAAAGTTGGGCACCTAGCCTGCCCAATCCCCTAGCTCCCACGATTTCTACGCCACTGGTTCAAACAATAACCAAGCAAATCAAGGAATCAGACACTGATAAAACTCTCATAACTTTTATTAGTTCAGTTCTCATCGACTAGTGACAAAAGTAGACCGTCAGCCCGGACGATTCAATCACATGAAAAGAGAAAAGATGTGATCTTACGATGTTAGGATGTGTCTTAAATTGAAGAATTGATGTTGGGGCTGTTGTCTGGAACTAAGTACAAGAGAAAGTTGCTCTCATTAATGTTTTAGGCTCCGCCGCATTTTGGTGTAGTCATTCGAGATTGGTTTCATCCTTGTCTCTCTTTATGATGAATAAACCATATGAGGGCACTGGGCCGTTTGGGCTGCTGTCTAGAATAACGTATAGGAAAAAGTTGCTGTCATTGGCATTTTTGTCAATCCAACTGTTCAATCAAAAAACAAAGAGGAAAATTCCTTCTTTCTCTTCATATAAACTTTGCCATTTTCGGGTGGGCCCTTTAGGGCTGCTGCCCATGGCTCCGTACAATAGAAAGTTTCTGTCACCGGTGTTTCAGGGTTCTACCTTGCATTTTTAATCATTCTGGGTGAGTTTTCATCTTTGATTCTCTTCATGTGAACTTTATCACATTTGGGACCTCTATTTTCGTCCCCACATGCCACTCGTACAAGATGGACCTCGGCAACAACACCGATTCCTCAATTTTAAACAACTCATCCTAACATCATCAGATCATCAAACCTTTTGTCTCTTTTCATGTGATTAAATCGTCCGGGTTGACGGTCTAAAATGTTGCACATGTTGAGATGAAAAAATAGCACAGACTATTTCTAGATCGCCAACAATATGCACAATAACCTTTTAATTTTGTGATCTTTTTTCTTCTTTAAAATAATACTAAACTACCAGCTTGCCATCTGCTTCCTCTTTGATCTGGCATCCGTTTATAGAACGAGCGCAATTATAAAAAACACAACACGGGTGAAAAAGGACAAACTATCCGGGTGTCCGGGACACTATATCCTGAGGACAAACTGTCCCGAGACCGAATTTCCTATTTTAAAACTGTCTCCCCGGACACATTGTACTCAAATTCGGTCGGGATTTTGAGTCCCGGACAGTGTTTGCTAGGAGAAAGTGTCCCGGAAGCCTGTCCCGGACCATTTATCCTGGGAACTTTAAGTCCGTGTCGAACTGTGCAGCAATGATGGGTAACACGCCACCCAAAATAAGTACATTAATGCGCCATTTTGTTTACTCTCACAAATATCACCAAGAGGAGACAAAAAGATATTTTTCGATATGCTAGCAAACAGAATGGGGTTTTCTGTAAATATAAGAAAAGAAGACGAGATAAGTATTACTTATGCCAAAATGGGGTGACCTGAATCAATTTGTGGGAATTTTTGGGTTTAGCAGGTGGCGGTTGTACAAAATTATCAGGCTCTGAGTTAGTAAAGGCTATGGTAAACGTTGGGAACTTTGAGTTCCCGTAGGAAACCTTCATGGTCATGGTGTGTTAAACTGAAATTTGCATGAATTGCCAATTTATCAGCTTTCTTAGTAGAGGTAGCTTGTAACTGGCGAAAACATTTACAAGGCAGGCAACTTTACTTGACCAACTTAGTGTGTAAGTTAATAAAAAGTATTCGTTGTAGTGAGGTGGACTCTCCCGAGGCGGGACGAACAGTCCTGTGTTTTGGCCAATCAGTGAGTAGCGTTCGTTCACATAGCTTTCCCGTCTTGCAAGTAGCACTCCACCAATTACTTCTCCATTGACTTACACACTAATATGGGTCGGTTTCGTGGCCCCTGGACCCTTGTAGAAGTTTTCATCGGGCACAAGCTATCCCTCATATAAACACTGACGAGTAGGCCTTTCACAACGATTTCAAATTTTTGTACCATGACTGTTGAGATTTTGGGCTAGAAGGGCCTGTATAATAGAGTAGTTCCTGTTTTTTTACTCATTCAAAATGACGTTTTGCATCGCGGAAGGATATACTGCAAAAAAGTGCACATACACATCACAAATTGAACACATCGCTTCACTTAGATGGCCTAAACTGCACCCCCAAAATTTTTCCTAGGGTGTTAAATTCGTAGGGTAACCTCTTCCGCGGGGATTCCACTTGAATTAATGGTGTGCTACCTGCAAACACCAATAACCACAAGCTCGTTGCGCGTTTTAATACGGAGGCTCCGAAACGCTCCGCAACTGCTTCCAGTTACAAGACTAGGTATGGTGGGTAACCTCAGTTCTATGATGAATTGTATATCGTATGTACATGCTTGTGTACGTGTACACCAGACTGCCAGGCTTCTTTACTAAGCTTTCAAGTTCTCGAACGTTTTAGTTAAGATGATTAATATTATGCTGAAAATAAGTAAGTATAGCGACGCACAAGCCAGGGGCTGGGAAAAATATTTCTTAGCAGGATAATTGACAAAATAGGGTAATTTTTTACGGTGGCACAGGTTTCACTCTGGCAAAAACGACTTATTCCCAGAAAAATACCCCTCCGCCTATGAGTGTATACTGAACTGAATGATTCTATTTGACAGGGGTCGGTTGCAGTGATGACGCCTTCTGCAGTTCTTTGACGTACTGACTTTTTCAACGTGTACTGGAGTAGTAGGTCAGAATGCAAACATTTAAGTTACATTTGCAATTAGCCCAAGAGTGTTGCTAAGTTATAATTGTCCTTTTTCACTGCTAAGATTATAGGAAGCGTACCACTCAAGTTGGCGAACATGGCACATTTCCCACCGTGGGAGATGGCACAAATTGGATCATGGTCATGAAAACGATATGAGTTCATGTTTGTAATTGGGTGTAGTATCATAGCAAATAAAAGAGACCCTACTCTCGATGCAAAATGGAGGAAAGAAGCTGTATCTTGGACACTTTTGGGAAGTGTGAAGCGGTCGGAAAATTACCATCCTTTAAAGAAGCTCTCGCACGGTGAGATGAAACTTCCAAAGGACATGTAACATATTTTGAACAGTGTGAAAGGCTTACTTGTAATCTTGTACCTGTTGAGAATTTATGTATGGGTCCAGTCTACGTAATGGGCCAAATTCAGGGTACATGTCAATGAAGGAATAATTTTAGTGCGCTTCGTGCAGCTGGCCAAAGGGGCAGCTGGCTTTTGACGCTTCGTCGGTAAGAGTCAAAGCGGTGTTTTCGTAAGTTAAGGAAGGCGTCAGAATGTCTACAATATTTGAAAATTGTCTATGTCGGGAGATGTCTTGTCAGATCGTAGGTAGTCGTGGCGGATGTGACCCAGAAGGACGGGCTGACTTCCTGCACGAAGAAAAGCATAATATGGCACGCCAATGAGAGAAATTGCATGCATGATTTTCCTTTAAACCGAAAACATTACTGAAGCAGAGACTATAGGGTAAACGCATGACATATCAAATTACATTAGCATAAATGTTATACTCCAAAAGAATCATGTATCAAGTGGAATTGAGACGCAGCTTTGACGGCTGCACGTTTAAAATGCACAGGGGCGTAGCCAGTTTCCTGGTGTGCGAGGCAGTAGACTCATCGTCCCCATTCTTGACCTCCATCCTGGTGAAGGGGTCCCCTCCTTTTAAAACTTTTTTTTTTTTTGCTGTTTCGAAGTGCTTAGATGCAAAATGGTGCTATGGGCTAGTTTGCTTCATTTTATATTAGATCCCAGGATTCTCCACATATGGTGGGGCGACCCACCCTCCCAGGGAATATGGCCGCTCATCAAAAATAATTCTACTTATTAAGTTACTTGAAAAGATGGAAAAGGTTTACTATATTTAGCTATAATTATCAGAACTGAAGGAGAGTGGCCAGGGGCGTCGATCGGGTTTGGGGATTGGTGGGGTAAAAATTTTTGGACAGCCGGAACTCTGTATCGTGTCCCGTGTGTAATTCATCCATACGAATTCGAGCAAATACGTACGCACACGCAAACAAACACCCACATTCACACACAGACACACAAACATACACAAAATACAAAGTTACATGATAAATCATACCGTTAGCTATGTTCGCCAACTTGAGTGGTACGCTTCCTATGATCCTAGCAGTGGAAAAGGAGAATCAAGACTTCGAAACACTCGTGGCCTAACTGTACAATTGCAAATGTAACTTAAATGTTTGCATTCTGACCTACTACTCCAGAACACCCTGGAAGAGTCAGTACGTCACAGAAGGCGTTATCACTGCAACCGACCCTGACATTCAGTTCAGTACACTCTCATAGGCGGAGGGATATTTTTCTGGGGCTAAGTCGTTTTTGCCTGAGTGAAACCTGTGCTACCCTACAAATATTGCCTAATTTTGTCAATAATCCGGCTGAGAAATATTTTTTCAGCCGCTGGCTTGTGCGCCTTTGTACCTACACCTATCTTCGGCATAATATTATCTTAACTAAAATGTTGAAGAAAGCTTAGTTAAGAATTGTGGTGTACACAGGCATGTACATACGATAAACAATTCATCACAGAACTGAGGTTACCCACCATAGCCCTATCTAGTCTTGTAACTGGAAGCAGTTTTGGAGCGTTTCGGAGCCTACTCCCTGTACCTGCCGTATTCAAACGTGCAACTAGCTTGTGGTTATTGATGTTTGCAGGACGGGAAAACCATGTGAGTGAACGCTACTCACTGATTGGCCAAAACACAAAAGGACTGTTCGTCCCGTCTCTTGAGAGTCAACATCACTACGAAAAATACTGACTTCATCCGTCTACGACTGAGCATGTTTAATCATGTCGAAGGCCTACGACCCGACGGGATTCGAAGAAAACTCTCGTAGTCGTGGAAGTGTTCACACCGCCACGACTACACCAGACGCGACTGCGTATCGTGGGTAATCGTGGCCGCCGTTTGGCTAAACAGCATCGACTCAGTCACAAAAGCATTTATCGCTCTGAGTTTATAGAGGTAACCAGCCCAAAACCTTCGAATAAATAGACTAGTAGAAAACAAGAAAAAAAAGGGAGACAAACCTGGAAGCTCCGAATAAGCAAACCTTAAGGCAACCCATGTATCAATTGCTGTAAATGAACGATGCATTCTTTTAAGTTTACTAAAATTATCTTATTGCCCACACCTTTTATTATCAGTGAGAGGACTCAGTTCCAAACTTGAACGCCTATGTCTTTGTAATAGGAGCATTCGACAAATGAAGTAAAACACGGTATTTGAAGGTAGCGGACCACTAATTTAAGGGGAATCCTCGCGGAGGAAGTTACCCTACGAAATTAACACGCTAGAAAAACCTTTTGGGGACAGTTTAAACCAGGTTACCGAAGTGATGTGTTCAATTTGAGATGTGTATCTGGTAGGATAGGAATTGAAGTACTCATCCTGCCAAAATGAAGAAAATTGAAGGTATTTCAGACACTTTTTTGCAATATATCCTTCCGCGATGCAATTGGCTTTCGAATGAGTAAAAAAGCAGGAACCACCACTCTATTATACAAGCCCTTCTAGCTCAAAATTTCAATGGTCATGGTATACAAATTTGAAATTATTGTTAAAGGCCTACTCGTGAGCTTTCATATGAGGGGTGGCTTGTGCCCGTTGAAAACTTCTACAAGGGTCCAGAGGCTACGAAATGGACTAAAATTAGTCTGTAAGTCAATGGAGAAATAATTAGTGGTGCGCTACCTGAATACTCGCTAGTAATTGTTTGCCCTCCACAATAATCAGCAAGTCGTTCCCTGATGACGTCATCCATTGGAAGGGATATAACTGCAGTGTGTGATGTCCATCTTGTACAGGTGTGCTTCGTTTCGAGAGCGCCCTCGATTTTCTTGGAGTTTCTGCCCAGGTCTAGTTATAAGTAGGCCTAGTTAGATAGATGAGGTTTTACAGCTCAGTTTCTAACCAATTGGTTTAAGTCAGTTTTTTGTGTGTGTGTGTGTGTTTTTTTTTTTCGGTTGTGGCTCACTGGCTTGTTTTCCCTAATCCATTGCTTATGCTGAGCACCAAGCACAATGGCAGTAGGTTCCACTTTTATAGTCTTTGGTATGACCCGGCCGAACCCCCGACCTTCCGGCTGCAAGTCGGATGCTCTAACCACTTGACCATGCAGTCGGCCTGGTTGTAAGTAACAGATCCCTGGATACAGTGTTTTCACAACTGTGCATGTCACTCCAATAAACAAAGTTATTTCGCCTGTAATATATTCTGTACTGGGGTTATACCCATAACAAGTTAACTTGCCACAGTGGTAGATACAATGCTATCTCAATGCCTGACACTGGGGCAGGGAGGAACATGTATTCATGCTACTGCTTTCGGTACTCATCTTTCCTGCCTCACATAGTCTCGATAAACAGGTCCATGGCATTACGTCAATGACAAAATATCACTAAGGTACTTGATATCTACCAGGACTTCTGTCACGGTGCGTGCGTGAGTTGTGACTGCATGGATGTAAAATCGTTCCTATACTCACTTCCCTGTCGCTAACAAAACATTGCTGATTCAGTCTGCTCAGTCATCTGTCATGCAGTGCATTCCCCTACCGTTTTACCCTATATCCTTCCCTACTTGAACTCTCAGATATTTATCCACTACCACCGTATTAAAAGGAATCAGTCAAAGCAGTCACGGACCAAATACCCTGGAATATAGGTCACATATCTCTGTAGGCAGCACACCCTCAATAAATCATTTATTGACTTACACACTAATTTGGTCAAGTAAAGTTGCCTCTAAAACCTTGTAAATGTTTTTGCCAGTTACTAGCTACCTCTAGTAAGAAAGCTGATAAACTGGCAATTCATGCAAATTTTAATATATCATACCATCACCGTAAATGGTTTTTTTTACTGGAGCTGAAAGTTTTCTTACATTTAAGGTTCACACTACATCGATTTTCAGTCTGAAATCCTATCCGAATTTTTTCTAAATCGGACCAAGTTTTTTTTATGCAGACTTTGTTTTAAGGATGGTCACGGTATATCGATAACTGTTCCTACCTATTCAGTCCTACGATAAAAGGACAGATTCTCCCAACACGGACTTTTTCTCATGAGGAAAATGTGTCCGGGAAGACAGTTTTACATCAGGATTTTCTGTCCCGGACGAATTCTCCTCAGGATAAACGGTCCGGAACACCCGGACAGTTTCTCCTTTTACATGAGGCAGTAGGGATTGATAATTCATGGAAGTAAACTCAAATGATGAGGATTAGCCAAGTTAGCCTCATTTCTCTTAGCTGCTATTTTACTGCTTTTCACGAGTATGTCACACGATGGAACATCATGGGCTACTTATAGCTGTATGGAATGTCGATGTATGAGGAGGAATCCACCTAAATTATTGAAGGCATCACGAACTGAACTGTGCTGATGATTGACTTATGTTCAAGATTGGCCTCGAGAGAAGGCGCATTATATAGAGATTGTTTGATCAAATTCCTGTTTCTTATGACGTCTTTACTATCAGTTGTCGCTTTATGAGGGCAAAACTGTAAAAATTCATTCCTCGCCGGAAGGTATCCATCCAGTCAAGCTGGCATGAGTAAAAATGTGTTTGTGTAATAAGAACTGTCCGTTTGGGACTAACATATACCTTGGGTGTTCCGGTATTGTGTCAAGTGTTCCTAAATTGCACTGTACCCCCCCCCCCCCACCACACACGCTGAGTCTGGCACTGAGTTTAACCGTTGCAATGTGAATTTAACCTTGGCGCACCTGGTTTCATTTATCGGCGGAACTATGACAGCAAGATCGATTTGGGATTTAGAAGTACTTAGCTCCGAGGAAGTATAATTTATCAGGTTATACTCTCATGATAGCAGGACCATAAAACCTGAAAACCGTCTTTGCTATGGGGCCCAAATGTCAGTGATAAGTCCCATTCAGAAGTTCCTCTGTGGAGCCGAGAAGACAAAGCCCCCTGAAGCTTTAGAGCATTTAGGCGATGTTGGGCAGGTACTAGAATATAGCCTTTTACTGTCTACAGCCGGAAGGTCGGGGGTTACGTACCAAACAGATAGACCATACTGTAAAATCGAAGTCTGTCTATATCTTTTTTCAAAAAGGTAGCCAGCTATAGTTAGGACTAAAGGCTGCGGGTCGATTTCTTGTGAAGATGCAGCTGGATCTATGGTAGGGTACATGGGTCATAGAGTTTCAATAGAATTTTGCAGTTACTGTAATTGTACTCTCTTTGTTCTATGGCAAGTTATGATATATTAACAAGAGTACTTCTACAAGATGAATGCTTGCCTTCATTTTGTGTATCAATTACCTGTCAACAATTGCAACTTGATTGCACTAAATACGGACTCAACAGACCTAAAAATGGCAATTACCCTTTTGTTTCATATAGCCAGGATTAAGGGCGATTCAATTTCTTTAAAATGATGCAGCAGGTTGGAGGTTTGGGAGCAAGGATGGGCATTTACGAAGTTTGCACGGAGTTTTGCAGTAACCCAAAGCACGCTCTATACTTCTAGAATTATGAAATGGACAATTAGAGAAAACGATGCGCTCAGAAAAGCGAGCTCAAAAATAGGATTTACAGGCATTTGAGTAACGTTAGCGTTTTTAGGCACTGTATCTACTTTATGACCAAATCGGAAATATCAAACTGTTTAATATTCGTAGTAGAGTCGGAGAAGGAGGTGGGAGTCTAGTCGCAGTTGAGGAAAGTAGTGGTAGCGTGCAGCTGTCATTGACCCAACTACAACCCATTTTATGAGTTGGCCAACAAATAAGGGTTTGCGAAATCAGACGACGGTTACAGAAAGTTAATGTTCGCCCTCATGTGTGATTGATGAATAGGAGATAGACTAATATCAACCTCGATAGTGTGTTGCGTGGTTTGCTTATACAATCGGACTGCGACCCGACGAAACTGACCACAAATACCAACAACTCATCCCTGACAAACAGCCAGGTCGATTTGCATCACACTCCAAAAGGCTCTTATTTCAGATTGTTGGACATGATTTCTTTTTCATGGCAAATAGTTTCTATACGGTACTTTTATTTTCCCCTAAAGGCTGGACATCGCCAAAAAGACCATGGCTTCCCAAATAAATAGTGTAGTAGATATTACTGACACAGAACCCTCAATTTGGTGACAAACTCTCCTAACAATATATAATAATTTCCCGACAAACAAATCGTTTTTCCAGTAGCCTACATTTTTATCTGGTAGAAGTTAGGTCTCGGGTTAAATGTATCCAATGTAATTTCCACCCGACAGTAATTCACTTAAGTTAAACGTGATCATAAAATTTCCCGACTTTTTTGTAGTCCCAAATGAAAGACTTTTTGCTGACAAAGTCAAAGTAAATTGATTGCAAAAGAAAGTGAGATTTTTCCTTGAGGTCCCCAATTTTTTTCCGACAGACCGCACTTTGATTTTTTTTTGGGGGGGGGGAGGGGTAGAGCACCCCCACACATTCCTGGTAGTGATAACCTTGTATGCGTACCACACAAATGCAGTTCCGAATGGGTGCATGTAGTACATGATAAGAGTGTGTGTACGTACCACACACACATTAATTACATTATTACATGAGAACAATGACGAGTGCTATAAATACAAATATGGCTCAGCATGGCTCGAACATAAAATCTGACTAAAAGATAAACCGTGTGGGAACTGTAATGAAAGGAGAGGACTCACGACCGCAGTATAATCCCACAGCTGTCGAAAATACATGTTAAAACAATTGGTATGGATGTCATCTCCCAATAAGGAAGTGATGCACGAAGTTCAAAAAATAGATGCGGGCGAAGCGCGACGAATAATTGTAGTTTTGAGAACATTTGGTGCATATTTGGCTGCATGATTGACCGATAAAGTGACAGTGGGTCCTCGTGTTCATGTCGATATATGCGTGAATGGTGTGTTTGTGCATAATTTTTGCACATCCAGAATCTCAGTGGAGGACACTGGAGCATAGCCAACGTTTGGGGGGATACATTCCTCTCACTGCCACACCCTCCCCCTTTCACGACGACACTGAAAAAGTGGATGGATAATGCGCTCTACAGGCAAAACTTACTGTGTGTTAAAGTGAAAGTCAGGGAGTGTTTCCAAGTTGTGGGAAACTATCCCCCACCCCCATTTTCGCCAATGAGTTCGTACATTATATCTCTCTGCAAGTTTCAAGCATATACACCTTATACAGAACTAGCCTACTCTGATTTTGAAGCATTCATCTAGAAAGGCGGTAACCTAACCCTCCTGGTCCACTAATTACTAATCTTTTCAACTGCAAGAAAACGTTTTCTACAGTTTTAATTTTCTACTACAAACAAAGGCGGAAATCCAAAACGGTTGGGGATGCATCCCCGAACATTTTGACCAGGGGGAATGGCCTATATACAAAAACATTCCCCCAGATTTTCAAAAATATGACAAAATAATACATCTTATATTATTATTTTGGTTATCGAATCAATAACTTTTGGATAGTGCGACATATAAGAAAACAGTTATTCATTTTACACGACTTAATATGCCATTTTTGGCGCACTTCTGGCTCACCCATCATGTATTGTTGTGTGGTTATTACAGGTCGTTTTGAATGAGATCACTTTTCTACTTGCCACCACTGGCAATTCTTACCACCAGTTATCCTCTCGAACTGCAAGCGGTAGTGTATTGTTAGATATAGTGTCGCTTCTCTGCCCTGTGAGGGAGTACTACGAACAATATTACTATACCATGTTAGATTGGGTTTGGGCAGGTCGCGATGGCGAGAGCTTGGAGATGCCAGTGTAGGTCATCATGAACACAAACACAATAAGTACAGAAAGATGATGATAACGTTCAGGCTACTTACTATTGATTTAAGAATCATTTCTTTTTCAAAGAGAATCCCGTTATATACATTGATTTGGACCGGTCTTCCCCTCCGATTTTATAGTTTAAATGGGTAAAGTTATTTTTTTTAATATGATGGCTTTTTGCCACTATTCTGGACCATTTCTTAGGACAATCGGCTGCGTCTCCAAGTATAATATGAAATACTAATGAAATACTTTTCTTATCGTGATGGCAAATTTCAGATATATAGTAACGGTCGTTTATTTTATGAGATTGGTGGTAGTTGGTGGGCAAAGGGAACAGCATAAGGGGTTCCAATTAGGGTTTGAAATATTAATTTACCCAAGCACGGACCCTACAGAGGTTCTTCACTGACGTCATCAAACCACGTGACTTTTTTACTTTTTGACCTGGCCGTTAATTCGGATGATGTGCACTGTCTCGTAAATATTTCCTGATTGACTGATGGCATTGTATTGTTTCGATTGTATCCTTTGTTAAGGTTAGGGATTAGTTAGAGATTAGGGTTAGAGTTAGCCAGCCATAAAAATTCTTCCGAGACAGTGCACACCGGCCTAGTTAACTAGAGCGTGGTCTTAGTACTATACTGTAGCATCATGTTCGTTATTTGATGCCAGTAAGATAATTGTCGAAATAATGACTGAATCTGGGCATATTGTTTTATCGGACATTGCTAATAAATTTGATGGCGTTCACAGAAATCGTTATATTGAAAAACTTGGATTAACGGGATGTGCAATCGCCCATTAACTTTTGCCAAGATCGATATTTGTGGAGTTATAACTACTACGACAAGTGTGATACATTACAACTTCCATACCTTTTGAAATGTATTATATTTTGAGGAGATAAAGCTATTGCCCTAGTTTATTGGTGAGACTCAATAGTTTAACAAAACTTAAAGCTATTTACGTACGCCATGTTGGTGAATTTAAGAGTCAATATTTCCCTTTAAGGATTTAGGTCGGTCCATAAGTAGTTATAGCAGGGAGTTGCCACTAGGCAACTCGCTGGTTATAGGAAAATATGCAAATGTGTCCCAGTTGTGTACTGAATGATTCAGTCAATGTGGTGAAACGAGATTAACTTGTACAATTCACTGCGCTTACGTCCATATCAACTGGAACGCCAAGGCCGCCATAACTCCAAACACTATAGGCTGACTAGATAGGGTGTCCTTGAACTGTACATTGGTACTGAGTACCGATTTTTTTATGAAGTAAGTCTACTACTGTTAGTGAAAGAATAATTGACATTGTTGTAGATTAGTGTTGTGGTTGTTTCGCAACAAATCTTAAACATATTGCTTCTACTGAAAACTTTTCCTTTGACCCATAACATACACGGTAATCATATTGGTGACTGTGTACGCACACGCACACATTACACCGTACTAGTCTGTAGCAGGCCTCCCCCACTTGACGCCAGAGCTGTTGACATTGAAGAAACAGCTGACTTGTGACGTCCCGTGAAGAACCTCTGTACAGGAAGTAACAATGAGGAATTCCAGAAAAGTTCTTACAGCAGTTCTAACGAGATAGCTACCTCTACTGAGCTCACGCGAAGCACGCCGAAAAATTGTATTGAGAATCGCAATTACGTTTACATGCATGGGGTTTGCTGAAATTACTTACATTTAGTACTCTGGGAGACCCTTATTTCAGGGCTTCACGTCATAAAAGTATGGCGGGGAGTCATCGCCCATACTTTGGAAGAAAATTTAATTAATGTACCTAACAAAGTTTTCAATAGCAAGTGCCTCTTTATTGCCTCCCCACCTTTCAGCCCCGTCGCTCTATTAGTTAGTATTCTTTGTGGTTGTTATGGTATTTGAATTTAATGTTTTCCTTCACTGAGTTTACACTGCAAAATTTACCATAATGCTACTGTAAAAATTCCCTCATAATTTCTCTGATCTCCCTTTCTATCGTTCATTTTCTTTATTATTTTTAGTATTATTACCGTATGCTACACATACTGCATGGAAGAATGGGCTAGGTTCTACTACTTTCACTGTGCAAACAAGAGTTTCGAAAACGGAACCAACCACTACGGCTGCTAGCCTAGAATATGCAGTAGCGGCTTTTGCAGGCATTGTTTTTCTTTGTCTGGCTCAAATTCAAAGTAAGCAAAAAAAATTCCTACCGATACCGACCAGCATATTTCATTCACGTCTCCATCATTACCTGACGCATACACTACGTGATGCCAGCTTACTGAAGATCAGTTTTTAATATCTTAATTTAAAGGTATAATTCTTTCATTGGTACAGCTTTAACTGTTATTTGAAATACGCTCGTTTCTTTCAATTTGCTTTTATAGAACATAGAGGTATAATGCTTAACGACGATCCGCTTTTCTTGCAAGATGAATCATATAAATAGCAAATTTTATTGATTAAATAAAAAGTTGAGAGCTTCAGACGAAGACAGACGAAGAAAGGAAACTCCTCTGCAGCACAATAAATTAAACTCTCTTGGTTATCTACTGAAGAAGTACACTGTAATCTTTCACTTTAGTCAAGGTCTTGAGTTGAGAAACAGAGAAGCGACGATAAAAGAAAATATTATCGATTCGATTAAGATCGAAGTAAGAGTGGTGTCTGATCAAGGTCCTGTCTGAAAGTAGCAATTTAATAACTGTAGACGCTCCGTTTGGAAAACTGACCTGCAAAATGTGCTCCAAGTATTCTTGATTAACTTTTCAGTGAAGATTTCGCAAAGACATCTTGCACAGAAGGAAGAAACTGTAACACCACGACCAGACAATCGAAAAACAACACTTTTTCGGAGAAAACAACTGTTTAGTCACATGACCCAGAAAATTGCATGACTTATGGAAACGTCCTACTTGAGCCTATTAATTACAGCTTTTGCGTTGATGCTGCTTTCCTATGATGATCCCATGAAAGCCATGAGTAAGAAAAATAATTCCAGTTAGCATTTAATGTTACATTCGTCGCTACTGAGTCTCGTGGATAAACCACTCGTAAGGCGAATCACAACCTACCTGACAACCGTGCAAGAATTCAGCATTCACATAACTTAACCTGGTTTATTATAATTTCTCAATTATTAAATCAATCGTTTTGTGTTATTGACTCCTTTCATAGGTCTATATGGATTTTTATCGAAGTTTTCGAATCCCTTTAGCTCATCAAGCTTGAAAACTACAACATCAACTATTAACACGACTAGTATTTCGTGAATTTCGTTAGAGCGGACCCTGATACTTAAGGGCTAATTTATTAAATGTGCTTAGAGAGTTACTTCATAACTGCCGTAGTCTTTTAAAGTAGCAACTTTTACTTACATCAGCAGATACAACTGTATACAATGCAGTAAATATTGGCTAATTTAAGTCATGTAGAATTATCGCATGCAACATGCTTTAGGGGTTTGCTGCCTTTTTCATTGAGATGAGAACTGTGTCTGAATTATAATTCTTGAAAGTTTTGACTAATGAATGGTGAGAGAAGTGATTTGGTGTTGCATTTTGCAATGTTGTTTCTTTTTTCTTTTTACCTTGTAATAACGCTTTTAATGTTGATATTTCATCGTAACATGCATCTAGCTTTAGAGTTGCTCAATGAATAACTATAAGTAGCTTCAAGAAGATACACTCTAAATCACCCTGGTTAGATTTCACCTTGATCACGGTCACAATTTTGTTAACCTTTTCCTCGTGACAAATTACTGGGAAACTTTTTTCAAAATTAACATTTTTTTATTAGAATTATAGAAAATTGTGGTCAAAAAATTCCATTTTCTTGATTAAATTTGACCAGACTTTCTTGGTACTGTAACCAGGACTTGATTGCCAAACTGTTACCACGTTCTCGGTTATATTTAGGCGAGGTTTTTTTTATTAAGGGTGTGATATTTGTTATTAAAGCACGTAAATAACTCCACAATTAACAGAACCACCAACGTCATCAATACTCGAAAACCCGCTATGCCCACCATTGTTATACTCAAACTGCTCAACGTGTCAAGGTACTTGTGAATTACCCAGTGAGTGCAAGACGAGTGAGTGTCTCGTTTGTGTGTCTGTCCTCAAACTGACGGTTTCCTTATGAGAGGAGATGACTGTGTATCCCAAATAGACTGCAGATGTTTCGTTCAAAATGAAGTCGTCATACCAGTAGGTTTATGTTATATTTGTGTCTACAGCTTTCACAGTGTTCATCTCCCATCTACACCTTCATGTTTTTGCCGTAATGCAACAGATGTCGGCTCTTCCATTCTCCTTAAGAATTCCATTGAAGTAAAACCAAATGATCATTTTAAGCGCAAAAGTAGAACTCTGACAAAACAATGAGATGCCAGGCAGTTAGTCATTTAAAATCTATAAAAAAAGTTCAGTTCTTGGTAACAATTTAAATGGTCAGTCTAAATCACAAATTTAGTCTGAATGGACAACATTCGGTTTTAAATAGCGAATAATGCCGCAAAGACGGGGTAACTAGCAGGGGCGTAACCAGACCTGACTGTCCGGGGGGGCAACAGTCTAGAGGTTTCCCGATTCTGTACTAGTTGAGCTGTGGAGTTGAAGTACACTGTGTCAGTTTGTGGGTGTCTTAGGGCCTCAAGGGAAGTGTTGTGTTGTGGACCGCTCCCCTCCCCCACCACCACCACCTGAATGTAATTTTGATTACTTTTCACATCCTAAATGCATGCAAAATTTATGCAATATGGTCAACACTTACATGACTTGGTATCTTCAGGCAAAATGAAAAATTTACACGAACTTGAGTTTAACAATACATATGTCAACATGACAAATACATCTGATATATAACATCAAAATAAACATTTTTTCAACGTTGAAGGTAGAGATACACGCTTAATGTTCTTACACGGCAGGCGGGATAGGTCTCCTTGCATGATATAGGTCTTGAAATGTGGGCTATGATGTCCTGCTTAAGTTCCATTCGTGGATGGTCATTTGACTGAATGTGTCGATGACTGGATCAAAGTCAATACTCGCAGAAATGTCGCGTTCTATGCTGAGGAGAGCAAGAGAGGAAAGTCTTTCCTCCGATACATTGGACCTCAGATAATTTTTTGTTAACTTTAGGCGACTAAATGAACGTTCACTCGTGGCTGAGGACACTGCAATAGTGCCTAATATTCTATACAGAGTTTTCAATACTGGATAGGTATTGTTTATACCCCACTTTTTTAATCAACTGCAACATTTCAGAAGCAGACTTGGGAGGGTTTTCATTTATTTCTGGTGTGCTTTTATAGAATGTACAAAATTGATAAAATTGAGCCTTTGCAAGGTCTTGATCAATATCATCTTTGTACATGGATGCAAGGTGTTGAAATGCCTCGGTGTCACCAAAATGTTGCCCAGGTATAAGGCATTTGAAGGGAATCACAGACGTTTGAAAATCTTCGAAACAAAAAATTCTGAAAAATACCTGTTGAAATTAAATCCAAACATATTCACCAAAACAGTGTTCCATGAATGCAGATCAATCTTGCTTTTGATGTTATAGTTGGCCCACTTTCTTTCTTTTCTCATTTTTCTCTTCTTTCCTTTCCTTTCCCTTCTTTCCTTTCCCCTTCTTTTTCCATTCTCCTTTTTTCTTCTGCCTTTCTTTCCTTTCCTTCCCCTCCTTTTCCTCGTCTTCCTTCCCTTTCTCTTCTTCCCTTTCTTTCCCTCTTTTTCCTTTCTCTCCTTCCCTTTTCTTCCCTTCCCGTTTTTTTCTCCCCTTCCCGTTTTTTTGTGTCCGGGGGCAGCTTGCCCCCTGCCACCCCACTGGTTACGCCACTGGGGGTAAGGGGCCAGTTTTGACCTATTACGGCTTACTGTTGTAAACTGCTGCCAGTTTCTTAAGTGAGCATAGGCGTAGGAAAGGAAGGCAGGGGGACCGCTCCCGTATTCCGATTGGTGGGGAGAACCTCGTTTCGCCGTCTCCTCCACTTAAGATGACATGCTGCCAAAATATGGCATTAACTAGGATAAAAATGCTTCAAATTTCGTCAAACATTGCACCATTTTGCATCTAGGGTACTTTAAAAAGTCAAAACATTTACTTGCAGATTCATCTCTGTACCCCTCCCCTCCCCCACCTTCCCTCCAGAATTCGGGAAAATCTATTTTCCGGACTGATTCTGTACGGAAAAAGTTATTTTTGAAGCAATACGGGTTGGGAGGGGGACAAGACTCTAGATAATTC
Source organism: Holothuria glaberrima (assembly GCA_009936505.3). Lineage (NCBI taxonomy): Eukaryota > Metazoa > Echinodermata > Holothuroidea > Aspidochirotida > Holothuriidae > Holothuria > Holothuria glaberrima. The sequence goes on from WURT03436224.1 coordinate 19,291, forward strand.
TCCGAGGAAAATATCCATTGCGCTTACGCATACGGCCTCTTCCATTTTAATAATTTAAGTAATGAAAATTTCTTTTTTTCATACTACTAGGAAGGAGAACTATACGTTCGTTACCACTAATTGTTCAAACATATGTGAATGTAGAGCCAACAAACTTGTTTGTTCAGCACTGAACTGCAGCGAACATTCAACTTGTGACGTCAGAGAAGGTGCTCGATATTGTTACTGTGAGGAAGGATACCATGGTGATGGAGAACGTTGTGTAAATTTTAAGGACTGTCTTGACTTGTTTAACGCAAATTTTACCGAAAACGGCGTATATATGATAAAACCATCAGACTGGCCAGGAACACCCTCCAAGGTATATTGCAATATGACCGACGGGGGAGGATGAACTGTAAGTATTAAAATATTTTTATACTATTCTACATTTAACTCATCGCTAACCAAAGTGTACCAAAGATATGCAACGGTTCCTTATTTATTTCTTCAATGTTAGCTTGGAGACTGAACATATGAACGATAGGAAAGGAAACATAGACCTATGACACAAAATATAAAGCACACAGTAGAAAATATATATACATATGAACAGTGAAGATCATTGTGTATGTAAAGAATAATAAATTCCCCGAGTTTGCTGTAAATCGATGGAAATATTACATAACAATCCAAGCAGGAAGGATCTTTCGAATTTAATTGGATCATAAGCCTCGACGGAATGTTTCCCCCTACTCTAAGATAAAGTTATTGCTTTCAAGTTTAAGCAGGTATTAGGTACACATAGCAGGCTTTTGCAACATAACCATGCAACCGTAGGTGTATAGGGTGCTCCTCAGTCACACTTTCCAAAACCCTTAGTCTAATTTTAGTAACGAATCTCACTTCCACAGATTTGTTTTTACTTTGCTTACCCGATGACCTTAACTAAATCTTGTTTCATCCCTATTTGTCATACTGACGAATTGGTAAGATCATATTAAGCGTTCTGACGAATGTGCGATTAAAAATTCGTCAATACACCCAAAACATAGGTTTTGTCTATCCGTCAGTATGTCGCACAGGGAAAGATATTTCCGGGATCATTTTATATTCTATTTAACAAGGAAAACAGAATTAAAAAGTGCAACAAGTAAGACTAACAAACTCACATAAATTCGTTATTGGTTCTAAAGACTTTACCTCACTTATTTTGTTACACGTTTAGGTTTTTCAGCGTCGAATGTATCAATTAATTAACTTTTATCGGAACTGGACGAGTTATAAGGAAGGGTTTGGTTCTCCAGATCATGAACACTGGCTTGGAAATGAAATCATTTTTTTACCTCACCAACCAGAAAGAGTACCAACTACGAATTGACTTTGTGGCCCCAAATGGGTATGCCTCATATGCTAAGTATGACTATTTCCGCATTGCCAATGAGGGTGACTACTACAGGTTGATCAGTGTTGGTCGTTATAGCAAAACATCAGGTTTGTTTGCCAACTACAGTTAAATTAATATTTTTAACTTTTCAACAATCGCGATAGTTCACCGATTTTCACTTTCGTTGAAGTAAAATTGATTTTGTCCTGATTATAGTCTCATGGCCTAACTAAGGTGTTGGGGCGGTAAGCCTTTAGCATTTCTCTAGCCTGGAATTAAGCTTTTTTGTATTTTGCCTGATGACAAGCATTTAAAATCTTAAGACAGAACTCCATTCCCTTTCCAATCTTAAAAAGGAACACGATTCTAATGTGAAGTGGACCAGCGTTCAGGCGAAACACCCCTTTTCAACAAGCTTCTGTGCCACATGAGCGATCCCCCCCCCCGCCGCCTACCAATCTGTTACCCACCCTTTTTGGAAATATGGAATACCCTTGAGGAAAAGTCGTTACAACAGCACTCTTTGAATGCGCACTCAGCAAGTAACAACAATAAACAAGTACGGCCCGCACTCTGCTCCGAATTGCACCTTTATAAGTACTACATGTAAAAACGTGATGTAAATTTGTCCTCTCTCTTGAAAATTTCGATAGGTAAAGATCCCTTAAGAACCCCACCGCCAGAAGTGTGGTCATGGCAGCACTTTCTGGTAACATTTCCTTTGCATTACCGCTTCAATAGTTCTTTTCTAGGAGGTCAGCTTTTTCAATGTGATCCAATTTTTTTTGGGGGGGGGGGGGGCTTAGAACGTTATATTAAGTCTTTTTGTTATTTTTCGTAGTTTGGTTTTGCACAGCAAAATAATTCTCGCTGCTACTGTCACATAGCAGCCGAAAGGGCAGGAAGGGTCTATAAAAAACCTGAAGCCGTAGTAATTTGTAGTCCTGAAAATTAGTTCAAGTGAAATGTATAGTTCCTATAATAACTAGAAAATGGAGAAATTTGAAAGTCATAAGAACACAAATTGGCCCTTCACTTATTATGATTTGGCCAATTTGGCATCTACTTGAGAGTTGATTATGCAATCAACAGTCTGTTAACCAGTGAAATTTCTACACGATGCATGTTGAGTGGTTGTATTGGCGGTAGCTTGTGTGCGGAGGGGAGAGGGTCAAGGGAGAAAGAGAACTTCTCCCAGAATTTTGACGGCAATTGCCAGCTCAAACTATCAGGCTGATTAAAGCAAAGTAGTAACGGGAGGGAGAGGGGATCACAGAAGGCAATTTTAACATAGATGACCTGTTCATTGCAACAAAGTAAGACATTGAAACTGTACTGATACTCTCTGGCATTTTCTCTAGTTCATCCAGCGCACGCATCTTTAGTAACTGTAGCTGCCATAATTTCCTAATTAAGTGAATCATTCCAAAACCCTAGCACGGGTTTGCGCCTGCAGAAGGGTAAGTACCATATGTCCCATGCAACATCCAGTCCTGATTTTCGGTAGGGATCATTTGGTTTTTTTTTTCAGTTTTGTCAGAGGTGAAGTGAATAAAAATAAAGTAAAGAAATTTCGAACGGCGGTGAAAGTGGTCACTTGAAGGAAAACAAAAAGAAAGCTGCTCATCGGATAGGAGTCCAGCCATTCCCACCGGGAATTGTATTTATTTGGTTTTAACCAGGCCTTTTTCAAATGTTTTGGGAAACAGTTTGTGGAAGCTACTTTGGGATCTGCATAGACTATTTTTATTGTTCATGTTGACAATTATCCCGGACGGGAGCAGGCCTATTTTGCAACAATTATTTTTGCGCTTTCCTCAACATCTTTCTTGGGATTGCGAGGGTGAATGAAAGGTTACTCCATGTACTTTGTAAGCTTATTATCACGTCCGGTTGGGAAGCAATGACCTAAGCAAAGCTCCACCATACATTGGTGCGTATATATA
>WURT03436335.1:0-42971 GCA_009936505.3 Holothuria glaberrima
TATATAACGCTAATTCCCCCTTAAGGCGAAAGTCTTTATATCTTCCTACCTTAAGGCGAAAAAAAACAATAAAATACATAAGCAGATATTTCCCCCAACGTCCTCAAGATATAAACAACGTTATTTCAATGGTCTGCCATTCGTGCGTGTTAACAGATAGGTGTCCGTAAATTCGTCGACCTTGAAGCAATAGCATATAGATTGTGTCTGTAAAAGGACGTTACCGCACGTTTACGTATCCCTATATAAAAAGTGTGTGAACACGTTAAGGGGAATCCGTTTTTCGCCCTATGGTCGACTTTTCAACAACTTCTTTCACCCTAAGGTGGGAATTAGAGAAATATATTTATTTTATTATATAAAATATATATATATATATATTTATTATTTTAAATTTATTAAAATGGAATCTCAGCTCATCTCAATCGTTGCCGCCTTCTCTAAACAAAATAACTCAGCTTCTCAATATCAGCTAACAGAATATTTTTTCTTTATCCAGTGAATCGACGGAGGAAAATGAACAGCTTATATAGCAAGGGCTTCTGGACTTTGCCTCGCGGTGGGAAATACTAAAAAGAAAGCTCCCAGATGAGTATAGTGGCTCTTGCAGAGAACAAGGACGAAGAGCTTTAAACAGATAACTATTGAAAACATGCAAAAATTGCATTAGGTGTGTCTTCAACGTGTTGCACAAGCTCAACCTGTAATCGAAAGCATATGCCAAACTGCACTCAACCAACAAATTGCTCTTGACGTTTCGGTAACACAAGTGGCATGTGAAGCAAAATTCTCCATATAAGTAAACTCACTAACAAACAAACACGTAACACACTTACAGAAGTGAACATGTGAAATCATTGAAGACGACGTCCCGTGAAAAGGAACTGCTAGCTCGTGTCGACCCTGAAGGGTCATATCAGACCAAATAGCGAAGAAGACGAGTTGAGATGACTCTTCTTGGGCGACTAGGTAGTCAATTTGTACACTATTTTATTCATTCCAATATCCTATATTGGTCAGTATCTATGAAAAGAAATAAGCCGACCCTTAAAATGACAAATTCTAGGAAAAGTAATCACTACATGACCTTTTCCCTGGTATTTCCCTTGTATTATTGTCCAATGATAATAGTGACCACACAGTGGCGTACGCAGGGAGGGCCATTGGGCCATCCCCCCCTCACGGATGCCATTTTTTTTTAGATCCTAAAAATACGTAATTTTTTTTCACTTCAAGAGGTAGCATATGTGGCACCAGATTGCATGTAAGGACACCTAATTTTTCAAAATTTTTCAAAGGGAAGGGGTTGTCTCCACATGGCCCCTCAATAATCTCAATTTTTTTAGTTCCTTAAAATACGCAAATCTTGTAACACAAATTTTCTTCCAAAAGGTAGCATATGTAACACCAGATTGCATGTAAGGACACCTAATTTTTCAAAATTTTTTAAAGGGGAGGGGTTGTCTCCCCATGACCCCTCACTAATCTCAATTTTTTTTAGTTCCTAAAAATACGCAAATCTTGTAACACAAATTTTCTTTCAAAAGGTAGCATATGTGGCACCAGGTAGACCCCTACCCATGGCTGGCGATTACACATCATACAGCATGCCCCCCTTGAGAGTAATCCTGTGTACGCTCCTACACCACATTTTATGATCATCAATGTGTATAAGAAGAAACATTTTGCGCGCTTTCTGGATGCCGTAATGACCCTTTTTGTTTCAAATTAACCCCTAGTTGACCTACTACTTTAAATTAAAATCCTAAATAACCAAACAAGTTTTGCCACATTTAAAATCCTCTTGAAAATAATCTGGTGTGTTGAAATGGGCTTAAGAAGTGCCATTTCCTGCTATCTGGCAAGTTTTTTTGTCCAATTTTTTTCTGGTACGCTACGCACTAACGGATGGGGCGCTCCGCGTGGATAGTGTAAAAAAACGTGTTCACTCTAACTAGCCGCAGCCGCTCAAATCTACCAGTCCCTTATATGCTGCATATAAATGGACAAACGTGGGAAAGAGTTCAGCGAATCCCTCTTCTCCCTTTAACTTAAAATATATAAAACAATGAAAACATTTTGATGGCAGCATTCAGGTTGCTGTTAGTTCATTCATTCATTCGTTTTTTATCATTCATTTAATTGTTTTTCCACAAAATTATACAGACTGAAGTATCAAACAAAAGAATGGAAGTGAACTGAAACCCTTGTCGGCTTAACAAAGAAGAACACTCGCTTAAAAAAAACTTAATTAGCTTTTTTAGGCAGTTTTGATAGTCACAATCCGCTCGAGGGCCGCAGATTGTGAGGCCGCTACAAGTTTTTTTTTTCCATAGAGAGCAGGCCAAGGGGCCCTAAACAGGCCCTAGGAGTACCACAGTGTACAAATGTTTGGGCAATAAATGTTCATTCACTATCTTTAAATGATATTGAATTCCAAAGGCTATGCAAACCAGAAGTATCGTGATAATCGATATGACCATTTCAATTATTATTTACAATGCAATGAATGAGCACATACCAAAAATGAGCGCGAAGTGCATTGAAAAAGCGCATATATTGAAACCAAGTTTATTCCACTTTTTAACGTTTAATTCACACTTCGAACGGACAGTACTTACCCCACCCCACCCACCCCACCCACCCCACCCAATTTACTGGAATAAAAACAGTTGCCAACCGAGTTAAGTACTCGATGTAATAGACGGGTCTATACATCTGTTAGTGCACTGTTGTCCATTGCTTTGGAACCATAGGCGTACGGCCAGAAAAACTTTTGCCCAAATCTCATAAAGTCGCCCGAATTTCGTTGCAGCTCAGGTGCATACAGTAGACCACCACTCAGTAGAAAATTCGGGCAATGTTTTCACTTTTACTTCATCTCTGCCGAAATTTCACCTATTCTGTCCACGAACTTTTGTAGTTTCCTGCCAGTGCCACAATGTTAGACTTCAGAAATTTGATGGGGGCAGTCTGCCCCCTACCCCGACTATGTACCCCGACTTTTCACGCAAAACGTCAGATACCACCAAATATACAAGGATTCTGCACCTGGTTTGTGTTTAATGAAACGATGGGGGAAAGCGCATTGTACAGAAACAAGAGTTTTAGTAATATGCTGGTAGTGTTTTACATCAGTTTTAAGTGAAATAGGCGGGAAGTGATATAAGCAGCAAAAACGATAGGCGTCGAGGGCTAAATGATAATTATCAATTATCTTTCAATGATTCTAACCTTTTTGAATTGCCTCGCAGGCCGGATAAAATCGTCTTGCGGGGATACGGCCCACGGGCCGTAGACCCACCCCTACCCTATGGGGGATACTAAAACAGTAAACATACATTAAACAAGAACTTTTACCTTCGATACTGACGAATGTAATAATTCTGAAGGCATTTTATGTTGAATATTTGGTAAGGAATTCCACAGAGAAGTAGATCTGTACCTGAGACTGAGATGACTGCGAGAGTGACGATGCAATGTAATACGAAGTTTGTCTGCATGGTGTGTGTCGTTGTTATGAATAGAGAGACGACACGTTCAGAAATGGCAAAATGAGCCAGGAAGAAGATTATTTAGACAACGATAGGTGAAGGAAGCTACATTTAAGGATATGAGATACTCCAACTTCAGAAAATTTAGGGAAAAAAATTCATTGGTGCTACTGCGTGGTGACGCACATGTGATGTTCCTAATGGCTTTTTTTGAAGGATATACTATTTATTTAAATTTGTCTTGGTTGAACAGGACCAAATCGATGAACAGAAGAAATATGGGGTAATAGAAGGCTAAGGTAGATAGATCTCATAATTTTTTTTTTGGGGGGGGGGTAGTATGTGCTTGAATTTTGACAAAATTCCGGAATTTTGTTTGAAATATAGTAGACATGATCCCCCCGGGAGAGATTAGAATCAATATGTACACCAGGAAATTTCGTACTATAAACCCTTTCCAGAGGAATGCCATTCATAAAAACTTTCATATCAGTATTAAAAGAAGGCCTGATATAATAGAACAAAATATAGTGCTTCTCCTCCACATTAATAGATAATTTGTTTGAAGCAAACCAATCGTAAACTTTTGCAGCTCATTACACACAGTTCTTTTCAAACTGTTTAAATTGCTTTCTGTAAAAAAATATCTTCGTGCCATCAGCAAAAAGAACCAAGCAACATTTTTTCGAAATTTTAAAAATATCATTCACATACAAAATAAAAAGCAGAGGTCCTAAGATGAAGCCTTGCAAGGGGGACAAACGCATTTTGAAGTAAGTTAACTTAAGCATGTCCCATTAACAGTTGTTAACTGCTGCCTATTTGGCAAGTAACTAGAAAACCAAAAATAAGCTGGACTTCTTATTCTTGTTATTCTTATGTAGTAAAATGTTATGAGAAATTGTGTCAAAGGCTTAGGAAAGGTCGAGAAATACGCCGATACAATATTTACTACTGTCTTGGGCACTGTATAGCTTAACAATAGGGTCGGCCAGTTCCAGGTTAGTTGAGTGACCAGGCCTGAAACCATATTGATTATCATGTAGTACACTAAATTTTCTTAGAAATGTGCTCAATATATTAAACATTAATCTTTCAAGGATTTTTGAAAAGCAAAACAGGACTGAAATATGCCGATAATTAGAATGAGTGTTGGCACTTCCTTTTTTAAAAAGTGAGATAAATTTGGCTAGTTTAAGTTTATCTGGAAAACTTCCAGTACAGAGAGACATTCAAGTTAAAGATGTGACAAAGAAGCCTTAAAATGTAGAGTAAAGATATTTTTCACAAGTCAGCTACATCCCCAGACCCCTTCTTGTCAGGACTTTGCGTCTTTAGTGCTGGGACACGCAGGTGTTACTCTCACAAAGTCAGCTCTCTTTCTCTCTCTTTTCTTATTTTATGTATTTTTTTGTGTTGATTCCTTGCCAATGGCAGAAGGAATCCACTAGATGGCGATACATGTGTGTATGTATGTGAGCTTTACTTGTAAACACGATATCTCAAGAAGGGTTACTGAGAGATCTCAGACTTGACATGTAGATTCCCATATTGAGTAGATGATCCTTATTGTTTTTAATAGAGGTCAAAGGGCAGCTGGGATCCCCAGAGGTCAAAGAGTAAAAGCCTTGGAAATGCTTGTAATCACGATAATATATAAAGACGGAAAACGTAAACAAATTTCATAGTTGACATGTGGATAGTGCTTTTTAAGTAGATGATCCCTATTTATTGTGGTAAAGGTCAAAGGTCTTTTGAGGTCAACGGAGTTCAAATAGGTAATATCCTGAAAACGCAAAGTGGGTAAGCGCGAGGATCTTATCTTTTGCATGTAGATACTCCATGGTGAGAAGGTGACCCGTATTGATTTTGGTGGAGGACAAAGGTCATTTGGGATCATCAAAGCTTAAACTGAAAACCTCAATTTTTTGTTAACATTTAATCTCAAGATGCATATGCCCTAAGGGATCTCATACATGACATATGAATACTGAATACGCCATGTTGAGTAAAAAGTCGGTGATCCCTATTATTTTTGGTGGAGGTAAAGGTCATTTGGGGGCATTAGAAGTTAAACTGTAAAAGTCATGAAAATTATTGTAAACACGATACTTCAATTTTGTAAGTACTTTCATGCTTCAATGAATTTCGTGTGGATAACGTATATTCAGTAAATGATCTCTATTGATTTTTGTGGTATCTTAAGGTGGGCAAGGGTGAGGGAACTCGTACTTTGCATGTAGATACTTTATAAGAGGTTACATCTGGAAGATACAAATTTTGGAAGAGACACTACTTTTCAGCTAACACAATGGGTAATGGGATATGGGAATAGACCGGTTCTTTTCCTATACCATACGAACGAAACAGGTTTATACTTATTTAAAGCAGAACAATATACAAACAATCCAGCGGTTTCAATTAAAAGGTATAACAAAAGTAATTTGAGGCCAGATGCCCACTCGGCTTATTCACCTTCTGTAACATTAAGGAAACCAGGAAATTTGGACATATAGTCCATCAGGACAGGCTCGATATCGTTCAGTTTAGCTGCACCTATTTAGTACCAAGGTTTGGACCCAAACTTAGTGTATATGAAATGTAAAATACAAAAAATTCGCGATGTTTGATAATTCGGGAAGTGTTAAGTTGAGAAAAAACAGCAGATTTGAGACGAAGTAATTTATTACTCTGACGGTTAACGTTGTCAGAGACATCTCCCTCGCGCCACGATATTTTACCAAAAAAACCAATCAAAGTCCTTCTTTGTAACATTTGACGTGTCACCTGATACAGGGACGTCATCACAACGAGTGTAAACTTACGAACAAGTGCATTGGTTTTGTGTAGTGTGCACTGTTTATATGGGAATGTACTGTGCAGCAGACTGCTGTACTATAGCATACTTCACATCTTTGCATTGCATCGTACCTACCAGGAACAGCGAATAGTACTCTTCTGTTATATTCGCAAAGTCAATTAATTGCTGAAAAAATTGACGGAGAAACGATGGCAATGACGTCTGAGCTGAGTCAAGATTTGGAAAGAGTCATACCATGGCCGAAGGCAGTACAGTATCTTCAGAAGTAGGAATATAAAACCTTCAAAGTTCATCGAAGCAGCCTGTTACTACGTAGACGGAAAATTTTCTGCAACGTAACGTGCCCTACTATAGCATAGGTCAGCCTAAAGACAAAGGCCATATCATTCATGGGATTAATTCCAAAAGCCATGGATAGGATGGATGATGAAGGTATTTACATTTGAATTCTATACAAGGACTTTTTATAAACTTAAACTTTTACGCCTCCCAGACCAGACTAGGCACAGTTATTGCATTGCATGAGTACTGAAGCTCGAGGAATGAGTGAGTAACCAACTGGCCGGGCACTTCCATGTCACTTTCATGATGAAACTTACAAGAACATTAACTGGAACTCAGCTGTCTTCTGCTACAAGAGGAAAATGATTAGTTACATCTAGCCTTCTCCAATAATTCCTCTCTGGTTACTTATGTTAATGTAAATGATGCAAGTTTTGTACTAATTCCAACATTATAACTAAAATGACCTGGCAACTTCCGGAGTTCTGTTTACTGTACATGGTCCGCCACAGCTGAAGTTGCTTACAATCTAGAAAACCTTGTGACCTTTCCTATACCTGTAGATACCTGTTCCAGATGATATCATTACCAGAGTCGAGACACATCCTGTCATCCTCTCATCTACCAGAAATGATGTGAAATGAAATTTGTTGTTGGTACCATATATTCCTTTGGGCTAGGAGTATGAAATATGTTCAAACCAGAAAATTTTCACTACAACATGAAGTCAGCTGGAGATGCTGTGGAAATCATTCTGAATAGGATCTGTAGAAAGTTACAGAGGACTCTAGTCACACTACCACTACCACTACCATTACCTACTGCCACAGTGACAGTGTGTAGACAAGGTGCCGCAGGTTAGGCATAATCAACATGACTATATTGTATTAAAAAATCTTGGCCCTGAAAGAGGCTCCTCCCCTTCCCCTCCTTCTGCAGCTCAGTTAGATCCTGTGCACCACTGATCAATATTAATAAACTTATATAGTCTGCTGATTATTCCTGCCAATAATAGTTATGATTAAAACAATCGAAATATATGACATGGTACTGACACTACTTGATGTGAAGTGCACTTCATGGTCCCTTGTAGGGTATTATTGTTGTATCGACTGCATAGCCCTCCTGCAGTATTGGACAAGGTACAAAGAGTATAACTGAGAGGATGAGATCAAAAGTCAATACAAAAGGAGATATTAATAAAGAAGGCAACACCCTTCTATAGACTTACAAGGAAACACCGTGTCCTATTTCTTTGTATATCTCAGCTGTTACAAAAGCAGAGAAGGAATCACAAGTCATCGCAATGCTTTAATGCAGATTTTCCAAAGTAAATCAATCAAATCCAATTGAGTTCCCATTAGATGGAACAGAGTTTTGTAAATTTTTATATCTTTTGTAAGGTGCAGTTTGTTCATATAATTTAATCCCTCCCCACCCTTCCTCCATTCCACCAGAGAAGCAGCGAGTTAAGTGGTAACCACTGTATAGAATGTCAAATTGAAGTACAGGAGGTATCATTGCAAGTTTAATACCTGCTTATGAATAATGTACACTGTGCATATCAAAAAACTGGGTCTGTTTTGAACAAAATCATGATAGCTATCTACAAGTATACATTCCACATGCCCTCAACATGGCTCAAACTATTCTAATTTCCAATGGCATTCCTCCATAAATATCAACTAACGAATCTCTGCTTGTTACTACGGTTTGCTGATCAAGTAAACTTTTTCTAAGTTAGAAAACTGTCGTTTGTTTACATAGTAACACCTCCCGAAGCATCAAACATCGAAATTCTTGAAGAAGATACTCAAAGAAACAAGATTTTGACATCAAACCTTGGTACTAAATAGGTGGAGCGAAAGCCAATTTTTAAGCACATTTTGAGGTCTGCCCTGATGGACTAATTTGCTGAAATTTTTTCCTTTTTCAAATAAGACTCCTACAAAGTGCCAGCAGAAAGAGCCTTAAAGTTTAATGCCATGGGTACTTTCTATACTCAGCATGTGAGTGCTTTTCAATCAGCAAATGAACAGAATTGCACACGGAAGAGATTAAAGGTTATCTGAGGTCACCGGAGGTAGAACTACGAAAAGCTGGTATATTTTGTTATCTCAGATACTTTTCTCTCTTTGTATATAGAGTTTTCGAAACTGGAGGAAGAACCACGTGGGTTTTGCTAGGAGTCAAAGGTCATTTGAGGCGCTCCGCTTAGATAGTGCCGTTGGCTATATCCCCCACTTCCAAAGGCGGATCCACGTCTATGCACCTTACTCACCAAGAGTGTAAGCCCTTGCGTCATAAGATCAACGTGTTTGTAAGGCTGAGTTTAGATATTAAATACGATGATTACGTTGTGTTTTGTGATATCCTTAGTGCGCAGCTAATGCTTGTAGAAGGTACGTAAATGCTTCATTTTGTTCCATACAAAACCATCCACTTATGGGAGTTCATTTGAAGTCTAACCATCGGGGCGTTTCCCAGGCCCACTGGGGTTCCCAAGTCGGCCGCTGCACTAATCGCATTGGGAGGAACACGTCGGTGGGTCACTCTACGCTGAAAGTCCGCCAAATGTACCATCCTCGCCCTTCTCCCATTCTGATTTCCCCACCGTCACTGCTGTGGCTGCCCCATTGACAGCAGACCTCAAAGAGCTAGTCATACCCCAAATCGGCCCACAACCAGAAAAAATGTACCTACGCACTGTACGCAGATTAACAGTATACCATTTCCAACAAATGAAGTCATTAAATGGGGATGATCCATGCGTTTGGCATTTTATGGTAAAGTAAGAGCAATCAAAACAAATGAACTTAAAAGAACATCAAAGAAACTTAGAACTTCAATAGAAGAAACATAAATCTTGCAATAGTGCTTCGTACGTATTTTATTCGGAAGTGTGTAATGTGGGGTAGTTTACTCTTTAAATTATGTCAAATGTGTACAAGGTGAATTTTTGTAGAATGAAACTGTAGAGAAGACCACAACATCATACTACATATTGTAACATATATATATATATATATCTTAAAATACTGATGAGACAGGCAGTGTACATATCTCTATTGGTATCGTAACTTGAATCAAGCAACACTTTGGCATTTATTACATAGAACAAAAAGGAAGTGCATATCATAGCTATCGGACGATTTAAATTGTAGTTTCTACACTTCGGTATTTAAACTGATAAGCTTACTTTAGCTGGTTGATGCGCATAAAGTGATAATGGACAGTGTTTACATAACAAATCAGCAAAGAAAACTAAATAGTAGTCATGAGTTTATTTATGTGCGTTTCGTTTAAATAATGTTCCTACCCCTGTTTCGGATTTTTTCGCTTTTATTCTCTTTCCAAGCTCTCAAAGTATGCTTGCTTAATGTTTATTCAATACATGGATACTTTAGACCTAGCGAAAAGTTCCCGAAGGACGACTCTGTAGCAATGACTTTTATTTCACCCTCACCCAAGAGCATCATGTCACGGAAACCCGGTGTAACCTTTACAATCTGCACAGGAGTATCACATGATGCTCTGCTTGGTGATTTCCACGACGTCTGACAAATATTGGGGGATGACCTATGAACCTCGCGTTTGATAGTTTGGCTAATCGCGCAATAACGATTTTCAACGGGATGACGATTGCAAAAGGAAAAATCAGGCTCCGTTACGCCAAATTGTAAATCATTATCAACATACTCATCAACTTCGTGACGGACTTCCGGATCCACTAGCTCACAAGGATCAGTGTGCCTTTCGAAAGAAATATATATTTCTTCACTTCCGTTTTTCATGATGACACTGTTGTCCTTTCTGTTTATTTCATCCACTGGTACGTAAGGAAAAGCAATATTAGGTTTAGGAATATCTCCTCGGCCTCGCTCGTAGAAGTTTTTTAGGGCCAACGAATAGCGTGGGATTCTTTCAGGATGATCAGTGAGAAGAGGTATCGTCACGGCAAACTCCATCCCATCTATTGAAACACTCTCGTCCCAGAGTTCCTGGAAGTCAAAAAAGTTCACGTAGCCAGCACCAATGCACACGACATGTTGATTTTCGTCTAGAATTTCAGGGAATACAGGAGACCGTGGTAAGTATAATCTTGGGCCTATAAGCAGAAAGATGAATCATGACATTTTCATTTTATGTCATACAATGAGTGCTTTATCTAAAAGATAGGTAACCGACAAACAGTAGTTTGCATTAATATATGGGTAAACTTCTCAGTGCTTATTATTGCACACCCAAAGGGCATGAGTCGTCACTGTAAGAACGTTACATCCCTGATAGCAAAATTTGGTCTGCTAGACGACGGACCTCTGTCAGCCACATCGGCGGTCCTCCAGAAAAATGTAATGTTCGGTGGTTCACCGGCGGTCCGCCGATGGCGGCAGCGCTGATTGGTTAAAAAAAACTTTAACTAATCATGTAAGTTTGTCTAGCCAGTTTTTTACCTCCGCTAGCCCTTCGTCGGCCTTATGGCCACAGGCGGACCCCTGGATATTGCTGACTTACATTCACGCGAGAGTGGACTAATGTTCTCATTCACTCCCACCTTTACCTGGACGAAGTCTTTTTTCATCATATCTTTGTTGCTATTCCAGAATAATAAAATAATGAAAGTGGCTCCATTACATACCCCTCGAGTGTTATGGAATTTACATATAATTTAGACCTTCTAATATGTAATATGCCTCATAGTATCTCCCTTCCAGAACACTCACCCGGCACTGGCTTGCGCCCCAATCGTTTTGTTTCAAATCGTGTCTACATACATTATCAGTGCATATTAGTAAACATTAAATATTGAACAAAAGTAAGCATCAACCTTTTTGCAATTTGTTTTATACATCTTTTATGTTTGTTTTTCCGACAATCACAAAAATACTTCTAGAAGTTGTGTGGGTGATCGTAAAATATTTTATATCATGGTACAAGTCTTCAAAATTGAAGTGCTTACCTGCTTACCTTCGTCAAATCTTACAATAGCTGCAGCTGTGAGCATTTAGAAGACGTAAAGCAATAGTCGCTATGGCACTTACTTAATCATACCGCTGCAAGTTTTTCCCCATTGACGTGGGCATTTTAGTTTGCGCTGTCAATTCGTTGAGGTTGTTTTTGCTTTTTGAGCATTGTCTTTTATACTTTATTTGATTGCGTACCGGAATGTCGATCAAGGGTGGGGACGCGGATCAGAAAGCTCATAATATTTAAACACCTAGAAGTATGTGTAGGCCTATAAGTAAAGGACTATATTTATGTTATTGTAAACGCACACGTAGATATATCTGTTCTCATATACATGTATATATGTGTGTGCATAGCTATGTGTATGTGAAAGCCAACAGCACATTACTACAGGGGTGTAACTCGGAAGGGGGTTAGAAGTTCAACCCACCCCTGACCATAACCCCCAAAGCGAAGTAATTCTTTAAATTAAATATCCCTTGAAAAAAAAACCGATAAGACTTCTTTTTGTTACTTGGATAACTTCTAATTTCTAAAGTGCATAAAATTTACCAAATTGTCTTTGAAAATATCATTTCTGGGGCGCCCACCCCTCCATCACCAAGACTTAGATACACACTTGTATTACCACATCTCGGTCGAAACGTGCTAATTAGGGGCTCAAAGCTGCTCAAATTGATTCGCAGATATCATCGAGTGCGCTCTCAGCAGTCAAAACAACCCACTGATTAACACGCACTTTGAAATGGAACACTTGGTCGATTTAGGTGATTTCACCATGCAGTTCACTGGGCGGATGAAACGCGGGAATAACAAGATTTCAGAAAAAACATTTGAGTGGTCAACAGGGAGTATAAATCGGAAGTTACAAGGCTTTGAAGTTAAAACTTCGAACAATAATTCTAAGATGGTTCCTGGGCAATAACAAAGCTACGTGTGTGTCCGAAAGTGGTAAAAATCGCCTGTTGAAGTAACTTTATGAATTTATTACATTTCTTGAGTTGACAGAATTTAAAAACCACACGCCCATGATAGTGTAATCAACTGGGTCATTGCCCGGCTAGGGTGACCCCCCCCCCCGTACGCTCGCGTGCAAAATTTGTGCAAGTAAGAATGTCAGTTTTCATTCTTGAACGACCTCAAGTGGCATAGCTTGGGCTGGCCACAGAGTGATGGCCAGTTTAGGGAATGGAGGATGCAGAATGCAGATCAAGCTAGATACTGTTAGGTTGGGAAGCTATAAAGTGCGGAGTACAGAATTTAAGCTTCATTTGGCGATTTTGTTGTGTATGTGGTGATTCTTAGTTCCACAGCTGCAGTCTTACAACTATTTAGACAATATTTTGTTCATTTTTCATGTTAAATCTTTATGGTAATGAAGAAGAACCAATATCAAATTTAAAACCCAAGAGTTCCACGAAGTTATAACTCATAAGCTTTACACTTTCCACATCCTTGGAGTAATCAATGACTCCGAATCAGCCATCAAATTAAAGCTAATGCGAAGTGCTTTGAGAAAAATGTACCATGATTGGAAAATGTGGGAAAGATGAGGAAATCTAACTGTGAAACATAATAGAATGTTCCACTTTTACAATAATCAAGCAATATTTTCAGGAAAAGGTCATTTCCTGGACGAAACTTTTTCACCGTGAACTAGTTGAATGACTACATTGGGCATCTCCATTGACAGAATTAATTTAATGGTCCTGTAATGTGTTTATATATTATATTTCCTTGTTTGTCTACATATGTCTTTGCTAGCCGAAAATGGCTCTTCATGATCAACTGATCCAAATATTACGATCGCTGACAAAATATTAAGAAATACAAAAATTAAATTACTAGGGGACCATTTTTCTAATCACAATATCACCAAATGGCAATGCGATTACCAACTGTTGGAAGATGATATTCCGACCCCAGCCAAACTATACGGAGAAATGATCTCTCTCCCGAAGGGGGCCGGAAAACCATTTTCCCATGTTCACTTATTGTCATTGCAATTCGTCTATATCCATACCAATATCAGCAGATAATCTGATTTTTGCCAAATGTGAATGCTGAAACTGTCACTCCCAAGGGCGGCGATTTGTCCTCAATATTTGGGGGCAGACCCATTTTCAGATAATTTACTGTGTGAAAAATTAAAGTCAATGGGCAATTTTTCAAATATTGGGGGACATGTCCCCCGCCCCCCGGGATCGCTGCTCATGATCACTTCAGCA
Organism: Holothuria glaberrima; assembly: GCA_009936505.3. Classification (NCBI taxonomy): domain Eukaryota; kingdom Metazoa; phylum Echinodermata; class Holothuroidea; order Aspidochirotida; family Holothuriidae; genus Holothuria; species Holothuria glaberrima. The sequence goes on from WURT03436335.1 coordinate 13,794, forward strand.
CAGAATGCCTACAAATCTGAAAATTCAATCGTTATCTGACAAGTTTTAATTTGTAATATATGATTCCAATTCTAACGAGTGAACTATCTAACAGAAAATACTTGGTTAGAGTGAAGCAAAAAGTCCCCCTCCCTTGATTAAAAAGCCAAATGTTTGCACACAGAAGAAATTTCCTTTCGATTAAAAATCTCTTCACTGCACTATATAAAGGGTTGATTGAAGGATATCGGTTAGTTCCGTGCCTATTCGTAGAGGTAATTCCGTTTGGGAATAGTTCCTGGAGTGTTAGATATCAGGCGTTTTATAAAAGCGGACAACTTGTTAAAAGATACCCAAAATACACTTATGATACATGAAGATGAAATGTGAATCCCATTAATTATCCTTAAGAAGTCAGAAGACCGGAACTTTTGTAATCGTCATAGTATCAAACATCCGAACTTATCGTAAGACTACTGTCTATTGAATTAAAATGGAAATTAGGTTAGGTTTCATCGAAATGCAATTATGAGAGACAGGAAATAAGTTTAGTTTCAGATTAACGACATCGTTCTAAATCTATGCTACCGTTCATTTGTTAGCTAAATAAGTGGTTATATAGTGGTAAACTTACCTTCATATTCATCTGAGATGGAGTTGTGCCATGCATCTAACTTGTCTTGGATGACCTGACGATCGACGGCTATGAAAGCTGCAACACCATCCCATAAATAGTTCTCAGTTATCTTTTCTGTGAGAGTTGCACTAGCTAAAGAGTTTAAGAGCAAAACTTTGCAGAATACAACTGCAAGAGTATATGGCATCATAATGAAGAATGGATACTGCCTTTCCCTCTTTGAAGACACGTTTGAAAGATGCATCTGCTATTCGTCAAATTGTATACTACATTTATCTGAGTGCTTTCAATGCAGCTTTGTTCTGTTTATGCTAATGACTTAACCCTCATTTAAAATGAACGCAGAAAAATATAACACATTTAACACTTTGAAGTTCCACTGCTGCTGACAATATTTACAAATAAACTATCCCAATTGTTCCAATCAGACAGGGTCTTAAAATTCATTATTTTCTGACACAAATCCCAACAGGGCACATCCAATAAAATTCAGTTTTCAATAAAAGATCTGTATACAAACTTCGCTGAAAATATTTTTTAGATTGTTTGTCACTTAGCAATCAGTATATAGGAATGATTCATCTAAACATTTTCTTCTTACACAATGTTAGTTAAGTTTATAATATCACCTAGTTCAGTTTCGGATCATCTTGATTGTTACCTTCGTTTTTTATCTTAGTTTTCGTATTTTCTCTTGTATTTTTCTATTAGGCACTGAACTTCCCAAACTCAGTGGAACAGGCCCGTAGTCAATGAGGGGAGGAGGGGGCGAACCCCCTCCCCAAAAAAATTTGTTCGCTCGCTTAAAAGTTTAAAGCTGCTATTGACTTGATACATTTTTATACATTTGGCTCCCCTAAAAAATTTCGCTCCACCTCCTCGAAGCCATTTCGCCCCCTTTAATGCCTTGTCTGACTACGGGCCTGCAGTGGAGTTAAATGCATGAAAGAAACACTGAAGTCAGGTTAAGTATTTCCAGAAAATATGAAAACTTTACATAATCAATGCACCTCTCAGTACTTCAAGAAAGAATTATTACTCTTTTAGGGAACTCCTTCATACTTCTGCATAGGGACGTGATTTAACGTATTGAAATGCTATTTCTGTGAAAGTGGAATTTGCAGATTTTCTACAGTGAAGTGGAAAAACCACTGAATTTTCTATTTGCATACACTTTGAAACATAAAGAACTTAAAAATAAAAGCCATTTTAACTAATTCTTACCTACGTTGGTTTCCTAAAAGCCCTATTAACAAACAGGAAATAGTAAATGGAGATTAATAGTGTTTATCTAGAACTTCTGATTTTAATGATCTAAAGGTGAAAACAGAATTTTATAGTTGGACATACTTTACGAACCTTGATCTTTTAGGCTTGTATTAGACAGTTACATCGAGGTACATTTATGTATAAAAATATGAACCATATTCCCCAGAGTAAACAGGAATATTTTTTTATACTATGCAGTGCAGTCGATGACTTTAGAGTACACTCAAATATCTCCCGGGGGTTAATGACAAGCAGTTTTCGTGGATATGGCATACATATCAATAATTTGCTCAAAATCCAACTTAACTTCTCGGTGAACATATATACATCCATATCAATGCATTTTAGCGTGGGTCCCTCAATGGTCCTCTTTCTATGTCATGGCAACACTTTGTGATGTTTGCGGTGTTTCCACATTGTTTCCCAAAATTCGATATATTCATTTGAATATGTACTAATTATTTTGCTTTTCAGTTTCTGAATTTCCTTCACAGGATGAAATTTTTTCGGAATTATAGAATGTAAATCATGTGAAAACCCTGCATAAGTGTACAACCTTATCACAATCAGTGTTTGCATGGCTGAAATATCCCTAGAATGAAATGTCAGACTGTCTGAAATAAAAAAATATTTTTCTGAATATAAAACCCATCGTTTCATTGTATGAAGACCACGAATGTCTTTCCTATTCAAAATTTTCCCTTGAAAGAACCAAAATTTTCCAAAAACCGCGGAATTTTGGAATATGTGGAGACACTGCTCTCAATTCACACTTCAGAACTGAAGTCCACAGCTAAACCAGTGTTATACTTTGGGCAGAACTGCTTTGGCTTGAATCATAATGGAACGCTGATGCAAAAAAGAAATTTGCAGGGTGCTTAAAGGGCAAAAGCATTCACCCAAAACTTATTTTAAAACAACTTACAGATAAATGTCACAAATTTCCTCTGATTTCTCTTCCACATATCTTTCATGATACTTAATTTAGGACACGAATATTGCATATTCAAGGTAAACCAAGCAGTTATTCCTCATAAAATTCACAATTGAGGGAGTCACATGATTCTCAAGAGCCATTCATGAAATAGGATAGTCTACTACACTAATACATTTTGGGTGACTGCATTTCCCCTTTAAGTTCTTATAGTTGCCAACATTTGGTTAAACTTGTTAGCTCAGCTGAAAGCTTCAGCTGAGCTATAGCTATCCTACGCGGCCGTAAATGCCTATCAAGTTTTGAAACCGTGTTTAAATGCGTGACATTTCGCTGTTGCGTCATAGTTGTGAATAAAATTTGGCTGACGTGTAGGTGAGAGAAATAACTTAATGATGCAGCCATTTTCGATAAATATGAATGTTATTTGATCTCGGGAGATGGTTTTGAAAACGTAAAATTCCTTTCTCTTCCTTCAATTGTGTACTAGATGTGCAGAAACGTTTCATATAGATGGTTTCAATAGTGCTGAAAGAAAGTTGTACTTCTCATGTGCTACCTTTATCATTTGATGACCCAAAAGAGCGGTTTTTAAAAAAATTCTACGAATACTTTCACATTTAAATTTACAGAACATCGAGACTCCCAGTTGTTGCTGTGAACTTCTGAGGGACCAGAACAGTACTTTGTGTACAAAGAAACTAGGTACAAAAGGATACTCTACACATATAAATGTGCACGCCAAGGTTTATCGACTCAGGGTACAGCTCCCTGACCGACTTTAGAATACCGTACGTGGACTATCCCGAAAAGTAGGCTGTTTGCTCAGCTCTGATCGGCTTCCCAAACCAGGATATGACTGAACAAGGAATATACCGCACAGGCTGCACAGCCTGCTACGTATGCGTTACGTAAAAGTGTGACGCTGATCTCATTCAGACGTTGGTTGGACGGTTACTCGAGGAGAAATGGCGTTAAGTTGTGCAAGTTCTTGCGAATAAGTGGCCTTGTGCGAAACAGTTGCGTAAGCTACTTAGGCCTACACATTTTTGTGTTGAGGCAGAGACGCACATATTCAACTTAGCCTAAAGTCTGACCCTTGCTACTAATCCAGTTGCAAAAGAGGCGTCAAGTTTTTTTACAGAATGATTTGAAAGAATTTGGCTTCAAGTTTGAAGGGAACAAGCAGTTGCCTCAAGTTTATTTGTAAACATTACCTTAATCTTAGGCTACAAAACTTCTCTTATCTCCTTAACAAACATTTTTCTTTATATTTCTGGACAAAAATATTTAATATGAAAGGTAAACAAATGACTAATACTCTTCTTGAATTTAGCAAATTAGTATAAAGAAATATTGTTACATGAAGGAAAGGAGATACCCACTTTAGAAAAAAGAACATAGCGCTTTCATTGAAAATATAATGAAAATATAATGCTGCATGGTTTGCTTGACGGTTGTGTTAACATTTCAAAACATTTTTCGGTTTGAAAAGGAAAACAAGGATTCTTGAAGGCATGTGCCATATGTCAGTCTCGGAGGCAGGAATTGTGCAGTCACAAGGGGCGCCGACACTGCAGGAAGCACCATTAAAACTTATTCTTCGTTGCTGAAAGCCTCACGCAAAGTTGGTAAGGGGGAGCCATGGGTGGTGATATTCTAATAGCCTTAGGCTATTACGCGTGCATGTTTCCCAGAGCTCTCTACCGTCCCAATTATTACCCTTCTCTTGCGACACATTCACTGGCCCTAAAAATTGTCCAAGGCGATCGACGATTTATGTATACCTGGTAGATACCAATCATAAAAATGTTATGCAGGGGTAAAACATTTTTGCAAGTCAAAAAGGGTAGACGGTGCACTATCTGGCGTTACACTCTGTCGGTGAACCTCGCACATTTTTTAGGAAAGGCCCGAAATCATCGTGCGTGATTTCATGCGAAAGATTTAATGGCTACTTCATTTTGCCGTGGATGAATATTTTAAAGGCTGGTTCTTACGACCCAACTAGACCGGTTTCTGTTGTCTCGCTCATATTTGATATGGCAGCAACTTCATCAGTAGCAAGCCGTCATTCGCGGCATGGGTTTAAATATTCTTGCTTTCAGTAGAGCAATAAAAAGTATCTAATAGTACCTCTCTATTTTTGCGATATTCTCAAACCTTGGTTTACAAGGCAATCTTTTAAAACAGGACTGAAGGATACTTAAAATTTAGCGTGTAATGAATTTAATCATAGGCTAACTTACGTAGGCTAAGCATGTTGTAGCACAGTACTGCTCGAGAAGCAATAGGCTTCGTAATATCTTTAGGTTTCACGGTCGCGTACATCATGCCTGAGAAAGAAAGCTATGTGTCCCGTCGTGCAAATACTCGCATCAGGCAGTTGTAAACGAACCCTGCTCGCATAAGTGTCCTAATTCTGCTGTAGTGGACCCGAGGACCTCCCCGGGAAGAAGTTTGGGAAAAGAAAACTAGAGCCATATTTCCTAGGTTCTGAGGGTCTTGAAAACATAACTAGGAATTGAAGTTTTCAGCATTTCCAGATTTCTTTTTTGTTTAGAATTTCGAAATCTCAATCTGCTACGCTTGCAACCACCCCCTCTCACAGGTTATTGTCCTATTAAAGTTAACAATGAAGTTATCAAGGGCGGGAACTTAAGGCGGGACAGTTAAGTCGCGTGCGAACGGCATACGTGAACCTACCGATCAACTGATGTCAATGTCATTCAAGTCAGCTTCATCCCCAGTATCGCTCAAAGTCTGCGATATTCAGGTACGATATCCCAATCTTTCTTATATAACACGTTATTAATTCTTCTACATCTGATTAGAGGGTTGGTGGTCACATATGCCATATTTATTTGGTACCATTGCATAGTCGTGTATTATCCATCGTGGGTTAGTCTAGAATAAAGCACAATGTTTGCACCTATCCGTTTCTTGAATCAAATTTGACCAAAATCTGGCCTATTTAGGAAGAAAGTTGTTATATTTAACAAATAATGAATGTTTTTCATTCGTGTGATATTATGAATAATTTCATTCGTTCAAAGATGAAGGTTCTTTTCAACTCGGCTTCGCCTCGTTGAATAGAACGTTCAATCTTTCAACACATGAAATCATTCATACTATCACACTCATAAACATTCTTTATTTGTATACTAACATCTGTGCAGTATATAACATTAACTTTGTGTACCACATTTAGTCTTTCGAAAGGTATCAGGAGTTCAATAAATATTTCCTTACATTTATATTTCTCTTTGTTCCTAATGTACTTATGGACAACATGAGAAACAGACTCAACCGAAAAATTGACTGCATACTTTTAGTTCGCCTAGGCCAAGCTGAGCTTCGGTAACATTGTTGCGCTTGTTTTTATGTATTCTGTAGGATTTCTTCGGATCATACGTCTTTCAAGAACTTAGAAATATGTAAAAAACCTGGTTACAAATATCGTTGCTTTGCCGAAAATAGGGGCACACGGCCCTGCCCATCCTTGTGTACGGCCCTGCATAGAGCATACAAAGTTGAAGAGAGATAAAATTAACGTTTATTTGGGCCTTTGGAATATACTTGGTGAAGGTGGTGTAAAATCAGGTGCTATGTGACCTTTCAAGTACTTGGTAGGGGTATGGTAACACAGCATCGTAATCAGGAATAGTCTGGAAGGGGAGAGAAAGACACTAGGAGCGAGATGCTTTAAAGTGTACTATAGTAACAAGAATATATACATCTTTCTAGCTTATTCTTTTGATGAGACATAAAATGTTGAAAAATATTCAATTTATTTGAAACAGTCGCGATAGCGCACTAACTTTTGATGTCTTTCTTGTACAATCCATATTTCCTGCTATTGTTTTCTCTTAAAATAGAAAGTGTTATTAAACCTTGAAAACTTCCTCTGTTTTTCTGGCATAGTATGTTGTACAAAGAGGGATTGTGTAGTCAAGTCTCCTAATAACAGTAAGACAGTGGTTAAATTTGGCACCAGGTGAAGCGGCTTTCAGCAATGACGGTAATTTTGAGTAGTACAAGAATGACACAAATTATTGAGCAATCTAAGCATATTTAAGTAAAATAAGCTTCAGTATACGATATACTTCAGCTCAAGAATGCCCTTTGGAAACCGGAGTTGGACCTTTTGGATTCTTTTTCAAGCTGTGTAACACATATATTATTGAAATTTTAGAACTTAGGTACACTTTAATATTTTCTAAGGCAAAAGTAAGGTTCTTCTTACATAAGTTATTGGGACTCTGCCTCTGGCATATAATTTTTGGGACTTTAGGCCAGTGTTGGCAGTTCTGCACTACAATACTGTGACTTCATTGTATGCTAAGGATGTATATTGGCTAATTTCATTGATATACAAAACAGACTTTATATACTCAAATGCTTAGTTGCATGATATAAACGTGAGTGGTTTTTTTTTAAGTTTTACACCACCTTATCCTTCACCATACTCACTGTGCCCGTGTTCAGTAAATACTGGTGTTAAAAAATGATGCATTCCACTGCAAACTTAGACAAAAAATTGGTGAACACATCGATTGGTAAAAAGTCAAAATGGAGGCCATAAGTACCATCCTTTGAACTGCTAAAAGCGTTATTAACTTCTCTGCTATAATATGCTTCATGAAAAGCTAGGTTATTGAAAGGGATTCCAGAGCATGTGCATTTATCAGGTGACTTGATATTACTAATCTACTTGAATAACTGATTAAAGGTAGACCAAAGTGGAAACACATGTCCTTAAATTTTGCTGATAGCGTAACCTAAAAAAAAAATTCCAGATTTATCTACCTGTTCTTTCCTTTTCCCTTAGATGTCAAGTTTTGTGGTAAAAGTTCATGATATTACTTCAGACTCAAGTCCATGAAAATCACAGAAAAATAACCTGATGATTTTCTCTTCTTGTTTCCGCTGTATGACGGATTGGCGTTCTGTTTCTAATTAGGTTTTCGGTTACGTTAGGTTGCATTCTTCAAGTGCATCAGGGAGTTGCTATTTGTCAAATAGCTACTCCCTGCTTACATGTCCCTTTCGTAAACGCAGAGTGTCCTGTATACAGCATCATATACAAGTGCTACTTGTCTTTGCCTTCTCACATCAGGGAGTTGCTATTTGTCAAATAGCAACTCCCTGCTTACATGTCCCTTTCGTAAACACAGAGTGTCCTGTATACAGTGTCATATACTTTGTAAAATTTCTGGTTCTTGGCGATTACCCTTTTAAATGACGGGTGGAGAAGTGTACACATGGCGCCAGGTGTTTCGGATGACTTAAGTTAGGAATCAAATTTACATGGCTTTCCGTTCAATATAACCCAACGAATAGATGAAGTCGGTCAACACGATATTTTTAATGCTTCATATTGTTATTACCTCCCTATAATATTTTATTGCCATCTCTCAAAGAACGTAGCCCAAGAGAGAGAGAGGGGCAGGGGAACCCCCCAGGAAAAAATCACCCCCAGAAATGCACTTTAGTATATCTCTCCCCCTATCTCTCCCCCGAAAAGTTTTTTTGCCCCCATTCAGTAACTTGTCTGACTAAGGGCTTGTATCTCTCCAAACAGAAAACAGCAAATATAAAAGCGTTACATATAACAATCCTCCTGAGAGAATCTAATGTCCCATTTATTTAAACTTCAAAGACTTTTATTGGGCCGGGAGTGATATAATTAATAAATAGTAATAACAAGTTAAAGGTAATTTAAATGTCTTTACCCGTTGCAATACCTGCATAACTGCATTGGTGGGTTCAGTTCCCCTCCTTTCAATTCGTTGAATCTGATTCTTCCATTGGCCACGGGTTGATAATTTTCACTTGATAGTGGTTAGTGGATAGTGGTGTGTGACTCCATGAACGAAAATGCCTTCACAAGGTGAATTAGATTTATATATTAGTTTCATTTGTTCGACTACCCTCTTTTCAATTTCCTGACACAGGCCCGTAGCCATTGGGGTGGGGCAAGGGGTTCGAAGCCCCCTGATTTTTTTGCCCCATAGAGAAGTTTCAATCAATTTGCCTTTGACATAATACATGTTCATACATTTTGCCCCCTACAAATTTTTCGCACCCCTGGAAGCTATTTCGCCCCCTCCAGGCTACGGGCCTGTCCTGACTGCCATCTAGAATCGTACAGAGTTTTATCTGCCCGATATTTAAATTACGCACGAGTGTAGGCTAATTTGTTAAATCTGGGCAAACTAAAAGGTATATGGATGTATTCCAAAACACAACCTTTACCCAACCTTTACAATTCTAGAGTACTAAGAACTAAGCTGAACTGGAACTAATAAATAAGAAAACAAAACGTAACTGATTGTGTTCAAAATGGTATACAAATGCACTGTCCCAAGAGTTCTAACATGAGATTCACAAATTTTGTCTATTTCATAGACTGAAAACCGACGCAACTGACTACAAATACTTACACCTCATCACCCACGAAAAGTCAGGTTAGTTATAAACATTTCAAAAGCTTTGATACCAAAGTGTCGGACGTGGTGTCTATTTCATGGCAGACAATTATGCAATACGGTACTACTATTTTCCCGACAGCCTGAATTTCGTTCAAAAGACTATGGCTTCCCAAACGGTGTAGTAGAGAAAACTAACTGACACAGAACCCTCAATTGGTGCTAGCTTTCCCAAAAATATATACTTTCCCGCCAAATGGTATAATTTACCAATACACTTACATATGGGAAGGGTTAGGTCTCTGCAGGTTAAACGTATCCAAAGCACTATTCCATCCGACACAAGTTCACTTAGGTAAAACGTGATCATAAATTTTCCAGACATTTCTGTAGCCCAAAATAAAGATTTGACAAAGTAAATTAGTTGCAAGAAGAAAGTGGCAATTTTTACCAGACGGACAACAAACTTTCTCCCACACTGCTGTCCACTGATTCCCTTATTTCAACGTGAAAACATTGCCTAGTATCTGTTGCCAAACGATTTGTATTATTTTATTTAATGTGACATTACATTGCGGAAGTCTTTGTGATGGTATAGGGTCACGGTAAAAAATGTTGTACAGGATTTTATATTTAAAATGGTATTCACATTCATCACTTGTTGATTTTAGAGAGCACCTTCTCCGTCAAGGTTTCGTTAATGGTCAAAGAATATGTCCAGAAGAGATTTCCCCTTGACATAGGTTTTAAAATAAAATGTCCAACAATTGCCATTATTCAATTCAAGTGTAATATCTTATCAACGTTTAATTAATTTTAAAATGAATTATTTGGAATAGGAGAGCAAATTAGCTTACTTTCACTTAAATTCAACGATCTGCTTTTCTAGAGCGTTCCTTTTTGCAATGTTTTACACATTTGACTGCTGTTTCCGGAGGAATCAAGCTCTATAAAACGAGCTGTGCAGGGTGAGTTGAAAGAAGACATTAACTTGCATCAAGAGTTAAGCTAAAAGTGAATATTTTGTAAAACAATGTTGAACAATATTATTACGCTAAACGTTTGTTGGTAGATGTGATTATTGAAATGACGTCATGCTATTTATAGCTGTCGAGCAGCAAAAGTGATCAAAGAGTTCATAAAAGTTCTCTGCAGTTTTGCTTTTTGAAGCATTCATTTCACATTAAATGATTTAAGTTCTTACTCAAATGAACGCATTTGCCGATTCGGATTCCGAAACATCATTCTGTAAGAAATACAGAATTAAAAAAATCATTTTCATCCTTCATGCACTCTGTGAAGATTTTGTGAGCGATATCCTTGTCGATAGTGGTGGATTTGTTGATGAAGTCTTGCCAGGGAAGAAAGTAATCACCCGCAAGGTATTCCTCTACCCAGGATTGATACACTCCGCAATTCTGTAAATAAAATCACACTCTCTAGTTGGTGGCAGCCTTTCCAAACAGGTGTAGAGAAAATACATGAAAACTAAAACCGTGCATTACCATTACTGTGTAAACATGTATACATGTACAAGATTATCAAGGTTCAACTTTGAAATGAGAGAGAACGAACAGCCTAATTTATGCGCATACCTAAAACCCACCTATCGCGAGAAAATTATGAAATGTTAGCTGTTTAGTAGGATTACAGGGATTTCTCCCTTCATTCGGTAACCCGTAATTTCAGTTTGATATTAATCAGGTAGCCACACAATTGAAGTCTACTAATCTTCTATATAATGTCTTACATAGAGCAATTGTTTGATGTGTATTTTGGCTCTTTCAGCACTTTCACGGTAGATGCTTTAACACCGGAACTACTGTCGAGTTGAAATAAATGAATACAGTTTCCACCTCTCCTAACTAGCACTAGTCCTATTTTGTGACAACAACTAAAATTGGAAACTTTTCTCACATAACAAGACACATATTCATGATCATATTTTGACAAAGGACCCAATGGATACCCTTCTCATATGCGTCTTTGGGCGTCCGCAAATGCAATAATTTTATCACTTCCCTAAAGGCTGGTAATGGAGTGAGAATGAAGAGAAAACCGAAAGCCTGCCATCCATTCGTCCGTGATGGGTGATCCGTGTCCGCGTCCGTGTATGCGTGAAGTGAACATCCATTCATACGTGAAAACTTGTCGGTGACCACCCACGTTGTTAGCTAGAATGTCATTTTTTGTCGCTTCTCTGTAACTAACACCACAACTACGATGTCGAGTTCGCTGCGTCGCAAGTTAGAGGAACATAATCATTTCCTGCTACTGGACAGTATCGCCATTGGAAAACATAATTTTTGATAATAACATTTCAAACGATTCCGGATTGCGCCTGAAATAGCAAAATATACATCTATGTTCAAAAAGTATTGGAGATACATTGTACTCTTTTAAAAAGTGGGACCTTGCGGCACAAGATGAAAAAAATTACTTTCCTTGACAACTGGCAATGTTATACCAATGAGTGAAATCATCTAATGAGCTATCTTAGATGTAGCAGATGAAAAGACCTTTGTCTTCACTGCAAAGTTATACATATCACGCATCCGTGTCCGTGAAAAATCGCTCCTCGAGCGGTTCCTCCCGCACACGGACACGGAACGCATAAATGGATGGCTGGTAAAGTTTTTTTTCTATGTAAGCGATTTTGCGCGGACGCGGACACGCACGCGGACGAGGACACAGATCATGCATCACAGACGAATGGATGGCAGTCTTAAGTCCTGGTTTAGATGTTACTGACAAATACACCCTCTTCATTACCTTCGTATCTCAGTGAAAGCCTAAAAAATATTAAGATAGTCCCAGAAACAAACCACAGATTTACTGTTTGATCTTGCTGATGCTAAAATTACCAAAAAAAAAATCCAAGTTTGACAGTTCTTTCATTGAACAAACAGTATGTACAAATGACACAAGTCACTGGGCCGGGGGCCACTAATCATTGACAAGGGAGTATTAGGTGAGACCAAGTATCCACGTAAATAGGGTATTTCTGAGGATAGGCACGGCACTTACGCAAAGTGGAAAGGGTTTGAAAATCCACCAAAATGAAGAAAAAGGTGTTTTTTTAATAGGTGTTGAGTGGGAAGAATAAGTTTGGGAGAAGGAAAATTTAGGAATTGAGATAAGTTTTGTCCTTTTATTCTAATACGAACCTTTTTATCCTGTTGTTAGATACTTGTCAATGATAGTTTTGTTTGGCATGAGTAATTTCAGGGCATCATAAGGGGCGTTAAATAGGTAACGATGACGAAGAAATAAGAGAACCATATGCACAATTGTAAATGAATGAATTCTGTTTTGTGCATTAATTGTGAAGTTTTGTAAAAATATTCCAAATCAAGATTTTGTGTTTCCTACTGGCAACTCCAATTTAAGGCATGCGTGTTGTATTTGGACTATGGCTCTCGGTAAAATTTCTGCTACATGTCACATGGATTTACCGACCAAACAAGAGTGGATGATGCATCTAGCAATACTTGGCTCAGATGCAGTTAGTGGACCTATTGGAACTGTGATAAAACCTCTTTGACTACCTCAATGACTAAATACACCATCTAACACCTTAATTATAAAGGGTGTATTCATAAACATCATCAGCTATGAAATGGTCTTCAATAAAGTTTGCTATTATGTCCGATCGCCCCTTCCTCATGGGTTCTTTAACAGTTTAAAGGACATTTAAAATCAAACACAATCAAACACAATCAAATAAAAAGACAAATATTCACCGATTCACTTTGTCTTAATTGGTCACCAAGCCAAGGCCATAGTCTCATACAAGGAAGGAAGGCGACGAGGTAGTAAATCGGGTCGTATGATTCAGCAACGTTGGTTAAAAACTCGATGTAAGCCCTGCAGGCAGGGTTAATGTAAACTCCATCCGGGTTTTTAATACTCCAATTTTTCTGTTGGCGCTCGCTGTACCTACAAAATATCATGTTAGAAAATCAGCTATCTATTAGTCTTATTTCCTTACTTGAATCACTAATTATAAGTAAGACGCTATCAATGGGTCAATTAAGTACTTTTCTGATTTTTCCACAAAATATCTGATATACGTGCTGCTTTCTTGAAATGATGGTATGATAAATATGCAAACACACAAACAAACGAATCTCCAATATTTTATCATATATAGAGTCATTTATAACACCTTTCCCGGAGAGAGTACCGTTTTTCCACCTCCATGTTCTTCATGTTAAAATATGGATAAGGTGAAACACACTACAATATTGAACTATCAGTGCCCTATATTGCTTCCTACTCACTGAAGAAGAAGAGTTTTCTGTTTCTTCATGAAATCTCTTAGATCCCCAGATGTGCGAGAGACAATCGTGTCAACGTTTTTTGTGGCTCTATGGCAAAATACTATATCCTGTATGGTGTAGTTACCTGAAAATCATCAAAAACATCAGATCAGTCAACGTTAAATTATAAAAAAAACCGGAAGCTACATTTACCACCTGATGAATAGTAAACAAAAGTTCTTGCCTTGTGTGCTTAAAAGAAAAAGCATAAGTGCAAGTTGAAAATGTCTTACCAGAACCACAGGGGAATGAAGGTGAAATGTGTTACTTTTCTGCACCAACGTTTTATTGCTAAAAAAATAGTGCATAAGAACATGCCTCATTACTCCTTAAAAATATTTTTGTAGAAACAAACTAGCATGTTGATTGTATGAAGGAAAACAACACATAACTTTTTGGACAAATTATATAGAATCACCGCAGCGAATTACCGTACAGTATTAAGGTTGTGGTGGTATTCTGGCAAGATTGTATTTATGCATTTACTTTGGAAAGCTTCCTCCTTGTACGTAGCAACTAACATATAGACATATTCAAAACACTGTAATTACAATGTTAGTACGCTATTTAAAGGGAAATATTGCGTTTGAAAAAATATCATAAAGTGACACCATTGTAATTCCATTGTGGTCTATTCCCCTTTCCAAACATGAAACACAAATAAATTACAGCAGATCAACACAAATCTCACGAAATATGGACAAAAAAGAGCAACAATTTCCTTACTAAACCGGCTCATTATCGAACGATAAGCCTCACCCACATGCAACGTTCGTACCGCTGCATATTACATATTTTTAAAAGTAACTGGAATTCTCTCCCGATTTCATGTTTAGCGTTTCCCACTCCATTGGTGTTTTCATTTTTAATAAAGTGGAAATTAAAAAACACAGTGTAGATCTCGATAAACGTTGAGCAAATTACACAGTAGTTTTCGAAGATGTCACATCCTCTTCATCAGGTGAAATGAAATATGTAGTATACAGTGGTACGTTATAAACAAACAGTTGAAAAGACTTAAACATCAAAATACGGTGAGGGTGTAGGCAGATCCATGCTGGAAAGGTTGACTGTTCAGGCTAGGTGCATACTTCTTAATATATAGTGCTTCTTTTACCTTAATCTCAAAATCAGTACTACCAGTTCCTTTGACACAAAAGTTGCTTTAATTGAAGTTTTTACACTGTGCACAAACACTTATACGGTCATGAATTGCAGATTTACCGGATAAGTGCTCTCTAATCCTTGTTGCCAAATGTCTTTTGGTCTTACCAATGTAAGACAGGTTCTAATCACAAGAACTTTTAAAGGAGTAAATAACTTTGGCTTTTAGGATTAGGGGAGTAATATCCTTTAAAGAGAAATAATTGAGAGAGGCAATCCTCAGAATTTTCATTCTCAAATTGAAGATAATTAAGAACTTGAAATAAAACTGGGGAAAAGAGGTCACTTCTTTTAGGTCTTTGGCTTTTGAAGAGTCAAGTCAATATTTCCGTTAACAGTTGTTACCTCCGAAACAAATGTAACGTCCGAAACAAAAAAGTCATCTTTCTTGGAATAGAATCAGTAACTAGGAACAATGAGCTGTCAAATAATTCTGATTAGGTATGGAACTCATGATGGAATGATTCAATACTTGAATGAACCTGGACAAGCCTCCTTGGCAAATTTTATGACCAAAGACTCAGTTTGACAATTCTCATAGCTTACATGGCTAGGTATTAGGGATTGCCTGATTGCACAGGCTGCAAAAGTGGAATTACATGCCCGTTATGCACTATTCCAGTCATAATAATTTTATTTCAGCACCAAAAATATGAAATTAAGAAAAAAATTGTGAAACTCCCAAGTTTAAGTTACTTTTACAAAACTCATGATTAAGACCCTCAGAATGTTAACAACGTAACGTCTGAAACAGCCTATTTTTTTATCTTTTTTAATAACCCCTCGTTAAGTGATGTGAGTTGGGCCGATTATGTTTTTTTTTCATTTTACTACTGCGGGTAGCTATGAATTGCAAGAGTTTCGTGGTAGGTATTTGAGGATAAATGTGCTAAGTTATCATTTCCATACCAAGCTTGCACTTTCAGAAGCCAAATAATAGTGAGTTAATGTAAATATTTTACTCAGGTTGAATTTATTCTAGAGAAAATGAGTATTTTTGGTCAAATTCCATGCCAATCTTTCAAAATAAATGATAAATTGTTGGAAGCCAGCTGTATAGAAAATTCCCTGGAGCAAAGAAAGC
Organism: Holothuria glaberrima; assembly: GCA_009936505.3. Classification (NCBI taxonomy): domain Eukaryota; kingdom Metazoa; phylum Echinodermata; class Holothuroidea; order Aspidochirotida; family Holothuriidae; genus Holothuria; species Holothuria glaberrima. Next base: position 29,614 of record WURT03436335.1, read on the forward strand.
AGAAAGTTAACAAAATGTAACATCCGAAACACATGCATGCAGAGCCAAAAAATAGATATCTCAAGTACATTCATTCTTTTCCAAAATAACATCATGTATGCAACTGGCAATAAGTAATTTTTTCGGGCATAAACCAATTTGAACATTTTCAAGAAAGATCTCAGTATCCCTGTTTGCTAAAGTGAAGGTCGCAAACTTCCCTTGTTTCATATCCCCTTTTCTTGTCAATGGTTTTGTATGATCTTGCAGCGGAGAAATGTCAATCATCATCCCTGAAGTATTGCTTCACATTCAAGACAGAAGGTTATAGAACAGAATAGCGTTCCGTTTATCTCACTTTGGTGGTGTTTTAATAAGTATCTATTTTCTTCGCTTTTTGCATGAATTTTTTTTAATGATGAATGAGCAAGGTTGGGCTTGTTTGCACAAACGTTTACTTTAACCAAGTGTCAAAACATTACATTATTGAACTATCTTGAGGTCATACATATCGAGCACATCTCAGTGTTAGCCTTCTATTCAAACTCATTGACCAATCTCGTCTTTATGTTCACCTCCCATAAGTTTCATCAATACTTTCTTTTACCTACCGAATGTAACAGGATGTAAGGAGCCTTTTTTCAGTCCCTGAATAAACTTGTTGTTCAAAATATCCTGGCGAAGTTCGTTTGTGGACTCCCAGAGTTGATCTGACAACTGCGACATTATATCTGCATAGTTAAAAGTATAAAGCAATATGTTGATGTCACTTATAGTTACTTCAACAAGTGCGTCCCTATCAGGCCCGTAGCCAAGGGGGGCAGTTGGGGGCCAGCCCCCCCCCCACTCCTTGGCTTGGCCCTCCTTGTTCTGCAGGCATGATAGTCAGGCCCCTGTGCAATATAGCACACTTTTTATATTTTCCTCAACACATAAAAATGACAAAAGTTGCCCTTAGATTCCTAATTCCCACTGGTTATGGCGCAGTAGACTAGAACAGTGGGACGTGATGTGCCTGCACAAAGCCTGCACTGTCAACACTTGAGGAGTTCTAGCAACTTGCGAGTTTCGTGCATCCTAGGTTGTGTTTCAAAATACACACATACACAACATACACAGTGCGTTTGTATATATATATATATATATATATATATGCAGGAATGAAACTCTGAGTTTGAATCTGTCAACTTACTTTTTGTTTTCGTTAGGTTGATCTTACTGTTCCGACAAGTGAAGGCTCAAGGGTATTGTGAAACTATTGTTATTTTAAGTGGAATAGAATGGGCTCTCATCTGACTTATCCCCCGACAAATTGCAGTTGGTTATGTATGAAGCATCAATCGTATGATGCTTAGGCTACATTTCATAGAAGGTACTTTCTTGTTACTGGCTGTTTTCTTTTTGTGACTACTGGCCAAATATCTGCAAGCAATGCGGGAACTTTGAATTTTCATGACCACCAGAACCTGACAGCTTATTAAGGTCTCAGATCACATAATCACAGCTGATTAATAGAATCCCAAAAATCACTTCTCCCCCTTTCCATGACAGAAAGACTATCTATTAGAGGTATATTATAGGCCTACTATTGCATTTAGAGGTATACATATGATTTGGTTATGAATATTTTATAGGCTCAATAATGTGGTTTGTGGGTTACAAATAAAGCCGGCATGTGAAAATTAACCTCATGGTATGAGCGCTCTCAGAAATTATGGAGCCTGCAGAAAATCAGAAATTTCTACTATTGAATTACTCCCTCAAACTCAGATAATGTCAGTAACAGTTCTGTTAGTCTATATCCTTACCAGTGGCGTACACAGGGGAGGGCATTAGGCCATGCCACCCCCTCATGGATAATAATTTTTTGTTTCAGTTCCTAAAAATACGTAAATTTTGTATCACAAATTTTATTTCCAAAGGTATCATATGTGGCACCAAATTGTATGTGAGGACACCCAATTTTTCAAACATTTTCAAAAAGGGAGGTCTCCTTTTACCCCTGCCCAGGCCGGCAATCAAACAACAGGCTGCATTCCCCCTCCTCCCCTCCCCCGTCACTGACCCTAGCTGTTTGTATATTTCAATGGCTTGGTGAGATATATATTGTGAAAATTTATGCTTCTCCATTAACAAAACCTATCTCTCCCTGAGCTTGGTTTGCCCCCCCCCCTGCTCTCCAAGTCTGGTTACGGGCCTGGTCCCTATCAATCACCAGATGCAACACGACATTCCCAAAAGAGTAGACAACTTACAGCACACTTCGATTGATCAAGGACAGATATTAACAGATTAGTTGTACGCTTTACAAACCGTTCTTTTAAAATTCTTAATTCTAAAGTTTGTGCTCCACTCTCGACGGTCTCATTGGTTGTTGCATCCGTTGATCCATCACCTATACGTACATCGGTATGCTATAAAACGTAATGTGGTATTGAATGTCGGTATGGCTAAAACATTGAAATGTTTTCAAATCAAGATAATCGGTTAAAATAAATTAAAGCGTTAAAAGAATGGCTGAAAAAAAAGCTTAAACGAGGTTCCAGTTCACAAGAACCGTTCTATTGATTATCTCTTTGTTCCCATTTAGTGAGATCATTGCACTAAGTTAAATTGACAACACCCACACCTGTACCCTCCTACATCTCATTCGCCTTCCAGAGTCGTGCATGATGAAATGGCACAAAAGAAAACGGAACACCCTTTGTGGAGAGGGACGGGGAAACCTTAAGTGAAGAAGGGCAAAATAAAATTAATGAAGAAAATAAAAACAAAACACACACACACACAGCCCCAAACCCAAAAAGAGTGAACTTGGATTTTTCACTTAACCTTGTCAAGGCTTCAAAGATGTATGCACCCTCCCCTTTCTTTTTGTATCTATTGAACCACATGGACGAACCTTCAGTCATAATTATGTATAGTGCCAATTTCCTAGGTACTCTTGCAGACTTTGAATTCGGTTAAATAGACCTATGTTGCACGGTAGATAATTACTTCTGACATTCCTTTTAGTCGGTTATCCTTGAACATTTTTTAAGCAAGGCTCGAAATCATACTGCGTGATTTCATGCGTGAGATAGATAGGCTTTTCGGGGAGGCCGGGGTTTGAATGTAAAATGTTTGATGCTTATGACCAAGCTAGAACCGTTTCTGTTGTCATGCTCATATGTTATATCTGGTCTAACTTCATCAGTAACGAACCGTCGTGTGCAGTTTGAGTTTCATTCAAAATGCTTCGAACTAGAGCATATGAAAGTAAAGTCAGAGTAAACCTCTTTTCTGAGTATTAAATTACATTTCTTTAGTAAGCCTTACAGTAATATAATTATTTAATATATTAAGCCAGTGTTCCGATACTTTATCCATTTATGGACAGGGATAGGAGTGGGTATGTCGAAATCTTTATAGGTCTATAGCAACACGAATACCACTATTTATTTGTTAGCGGTGGGTTCGTTGACACCATTTTTGGTGCTGTAACTTTAAATGTCTCACTGGAGGTGTTAAGCGTGAACCAATGCAAGGGTGGCTCTGTTATATGCTCTCTAGTAAGCATGCATAGTTTGTCTTGAGAAAATAACTTTTACCTTTAGCTTGTGGTTGTCTCTCTCTCCTTCAACTTTTATTTTACGAGTATTGATGAGAACAACTTATGTTTCTTAGATGAAGAACTGTTGCTACGTTACTCAACTGTTATATCCGTTTTGTCACCAGGGCGAACTACATGGAATCAGGGAGTTGCAACAGACAACTCCCTAGTGGAATACGCCAAGCAACGAACCTTATGAACTGAGTAACTCGAAGCTTTCATGCTGTCAAAACTGGTCTGCAGTTTTCTAGACTAGTTTCTCGACAACCTTTCAGTGCCTACAAGGAGGCTAAAATCTAAAAAATTGCCTTGTTAGCTCAAGGTTGGAGGGCTACGGTAACACTGGTATAGGCCTACCAAGCAACCATCCAGATACATAGTACGTAGCAAAATCCTCTCTTTCCTCAAAAGGATAATAAATGAAATGAAAATTCGACACTTACTGCAAAACTGAAAGCACCAAATTGCATCTGAGGACCCTCAAATATCCAAATATCCCCTTAGACCCCTCCCCCTCCCCCTGGGTGGCGATCCGAACAAGGTTCAGTCTCCCAGTCTCGAACAGCTTCTTACGCCTATGCTTCAAACACATTTACAAATACCCTAGGATACGGTTTACCCACAAACATCCTGGGAAAAAATAATATGTGGCGCTCGTGTCTTCCCTTCATTGCAAAACTCAGGCGTTCAACTTTTGGACACCAAAATGTAACAGATACAGAACCATCTTGGCGTTCGAAGTTTTAAGACACGATAGTGCTAAGATTCTGAACACTTTTTCTCCATTTTTTAACGCCGAACGCCTATTTCAACTCTTACCATATTTGAACGCCTGGCGCGTCTGGTGTTCAAATGAGGAACGCAAACTGGTCAAATTTTGAACGTCGAGTTCAGCTGCTGAAGTGTAGTGGCATGATGGGAGGAATAGCCTAACAAATAAAAATTATTAGGAATCTTTGCTTTGGCTAATGTATTATTAACAAAATATATACCTATCCTTGACTTATTTGAGAGATATGCTAAAGCCTCAGAGCTTCCAGGGGCTTCCACCCTGGCCCCCACCAGAGGCCCTAGAGCGACCCCAACCGCTAAAACATCTAGTGGCCTGATGAGAGGAATAGCCTAATACATTAAAATTATTGGGAATCTTTGCATTTGATGATGCATTATGAACCAAATATATCCATCCTGAGACTTAATTTTTCACCAAGTGATATGCTAATTCTCAGAGCTTCCGGGGGTTTCGCCCCCTGGACCCTCACCCGTCCGTGGCTTCGCCCCTGGACCCGACCAGGGGCCCTGAGGCGTGACACTGGACCCCACCCGCTAAAGCTCGCACTTCGCGTTCTTTTAAGTGCTACGCATTAACAGATCTGTCGGCAAAACATAATCTCTACACCCCCTCCCAAAGATTAAACCTTCGCTACGCCCCTGCCTGTACTGCGCAAAAGTCCAAAGCGTAAAATTCGGTTGAAGCCGCTTCGTAATTGTCAAAAAAAAAACTAAAAAAAAAAAATGAAAATCAATTGTGCCTTTAATATTCCATCGCAGACATTCCACTGTTGCTCTGCTCGTCACGGTTTATAGAAACTCGTACACCATATTCAGAGCACCATTTTTTTTTATCTAATTCCTTCACATGGAAGACACTCCCACAATGGGTAAATCTAGGGCACCTCCTTCCCCCAATCAAAAATCCTGGATCCGCCCAGCACCCTGCCTACCAGAAGGCAAAAATCTTAAACGATGGCCTTGTAAATTAATGTTTGAGAGTATCGAAAAATGGACACTTTCTTTTTTGCTCTTCTGAGAGCAAGAATATTTAAACCCATGCCGTGAATGACGGCTCGCTACTGATGAACTTTCTCAGTACCATACCAAATATGAGCGAGACAACAGAGACCGGTCTAGCTTAGTCATAAGAACCAATATTTAAAAAATATTCACACACGGCAAGTTAAAAAGCCAATAAATCTTTCGCATGAAATCACGTATGACGATTCGGAAAATGTGCGAGGTTCACCGACAGAGTGTAACGTCAGATATTGCACCACCCACCCGTTTTTCTCTTGCTTGGAAAGGGTCATAAATGTTCCATACACTTTCCATCTGTCATACTAAATGGTCAAACCTCCCGACCTTTGTATAAACATCTATACAGTACGTAAGTTTATTTTAGCTTTGCGCGCGGGGTTGACTTGTACTAGTGGGCTACAGTATATGAAACTCAACCATGAAGGAAACTATCGACACTTAACAGTGTGACGCACATCAACAAATTTGGAGTCATTGAAAACAGATAACTGTCCATGGTCAGGGATTTAACACTTGAGCGTAGTTATTATGCATTCCTAACGACAGTGGCCATATTTTCAGACAAGGGTCGAGTGCAGCCCTGTCACTCCTGACAGGGCTTATAGAAGGGGATGTGGGGTAGTTGTGTAGGATTTCATGGTGCCTAAGAATATCATATTAATTTCTCTCAAACCATCCAACAACAAGCTAACAATACAACGTCTGTAAATAAAGAGCGTGATCGAAAAGTGCCCAAGAAATGACGCTTTGCTAACATCTTTATAACGTGTATATCATTAAATAATTTTTTCAACAGAAAAAGCTTTCACTATATAAACATATTTTTGTATTTGGCCTAAACCACGTGCGTATTTTTATATCCTTAGTTGCCTTATAGATTTAGACATTCAAAAAGGGGGGAGGGGGAGGACTAGCCCTAAGATTTTCCCTGAATGACGAACAACTATAATATGGATTTCATCCTCGAATGAGAAATTACCTCAAACAGCCAATTTTTACGTTAGGAGGCCACCTAATGCACGTATGATTTATGGTTGTTTTGCAAAATTCCACTGATCGAGAAGTGGCTTTGGCGGCATGTTCATAAGTTCCGTCCACAATTAGGATCAGTTTCACTCTGGTGATTCAAATACGTCTCCCTTCTTTGAAACTACCAATTAGTTACCGGTTGTCTTGTTGCTGACATTTTTTACGACTCAAAGAGGATTTTGAAGTGATCTACTAGAGTTCAAAGAATTTTTCGAATGATCTCATGAGTGTCTGTTACATTGCAAGTCGCGAAGGAAATAAAAAAGATATTACATTTCTTAACGCTATTTTGTAAAGGATTAAGTATAACTTCACTTACTTTATTGCATAAGGTTACATGTATACCTATTTTAGGAACAATCCAGAACATATAAACAATGGGTACTTACCTTCTTTACAGCAAACACATGTTACAATTTTATGGAAGACTTATGATAATAGAATTGGACCACTTTAAAGTACATTACTAGTCGTTGAACTAGAAAAATGACGACGATTCTATCCTTGTCAGTAGAGCGGATTATTTCGGAGGATTTCCATGATCAAGTCTTTTTTTGATAATTATATCAGCATTAAATTGGATTCAACTCGCTTTAGGACGATTAGCCAAAACAATTTACAAGATGAACTAAGGACCTATCAATTAAAGTTCCTCTTCATAAGTATGATAAAATTATTTTCAAGGGTGTTTTGACTGACAGATGTAATACGATCAGACAGGTTGAATTACCTACCTAACTGACTGGATTCCCGTCAGCTCTTCTTAATGCTGGGACAATGGAGTGGTTATTTGTATGAAGTTTAATTTATGTAAAACTTTAAGATCCACCAAATCGAGAGGAGATTATCAACGAAAAGCCGTTTATGGGACGCAAAGATATTTCTGTCCTTTGTTTGTTGGCTCCAATTTGATACCATTCACCAAGCAGCATTATTCAAGTCACGTAGTCCTTTAACAAGTGGCCTGTGTAGAACAATGAACTCTGATGGGTAGGTTTGTGCCGCCAACACGTTTAGAGCAGGTAATATTAAACTCAAAACGATTGTTCGACTTAAAAAAATATATTTAGTACCTTCCTTTGCAAGAAACCGTATGCAAATGAGTTGACGAGATAGAAGTTTAACCTTTCTTTACAGCAATATGAAAAGTTTCCGGAAGTATAACCAGATATACATTCTCATTCATATTTCGACAAGAAACGTAACTGATATGCTGCCATGCGCGTCACCGAGCGTCGAAAAATACAATTATCTTTTATTTTCCTGACGTCTGACAATGCTATGACAGCAGCGACAAACCCCAGTCTTACTGCAGATGTAGCATACGGCAAATGCCTTTTGTGTTAACTTCCACTAATCCACCGTATTCCTTGTAGAAATGTCAAGAGAGATACAATTAGCCATGGACTACTGAGTGACCTTAGTGGTACAAACCTCACTTAAAATCAATGAATTTCCATCCAGATAAAAACTCCCTGCTCGGACGACACAATTCCTCAAAATGAAAAGAATGTATTGTTAGTTTTCAAAACGTCCTGATTGTAAATTGGTTTCTAAACCCCCGTCAAGAAACGTGACCGGCTATGAAATAAAAATGACAAAACAAATAGTCTTGAAGGTCAATCTTTCGACCCTTTTTATTCGACTCGCGCACTGCAGCAGAAAATGATTACTCACAGTGTTGACCAAGAAAAAATTATCTGCTAATATACTGAGCCATACAGGATGTCGTTATGGTATATACATAAGTATGTATAAGTGTGTGCTTGCGGTTTAATCTGTGGATAGGCCTAAAGATATATAATTAACCTTATTACTACCGAGACAATAATAACATCGGTAAAGAAAAAAAATCATAAGAAGGAAAAGGAAATACATTTCAATAACAATCATTTATTCCGTCAAACATGCCATATATGTGACTTACAAAGTTAAACACCAATCGTCAATTGTACAGCATATGCGGCATTGCAAGGTGGTAACCGCCCTCCTCTGTAGCGAGGATGTAATCTCTACCGATCTTATCGAAAAGTTTCTTATCTACTGGGCGAATTATAAAATTAAATCTTACGTTAATTAATTGACAATGAAATATGCAATACTCACAATACTCGCATTAACGAATCTTGGCGTGGCGTAATTGACGAATCAGATCATCTAAACGAGGTTGACGATATTTTACCGTGACTTGTGTCGAGCTTTAATCAATTTATGAGTATGACGTGTCAAATTCGGCCATCCAGTGCCCTACCATAGCCTGTGACCTTATCTTTTAGGAAAGGGCACTCAACGTTTTTGATTCCTTGACGAAGGCAAAAGGAATCTATGCAACCACGGGGGAGCTTGCGTGTATCTGTGTTTGAATATATTGAAGTCTGTTTGTGACGTTTGGCTTGAAAACACGATATCTCAAGATAGCAATGATGGACAATCTTCGTACTTGGTAGGCTATGAAAGAAAGAACCCTATGTTTCAGTGAAGGTCAAAAGACATTTGAGGTCATCAGAGGTCAAAAACACGATCATTTTCATATTTGGTATAGATGTGCTACTTTATTAGAAAGAGAACTCTTTGCGTTTGTTGGAGGTCGAAGGTCATCTGAGGTCATCAGAGGTGAAACTACGAAAACCTCGTAGAGTAAATAGACAGTGGGCGGTCCCCTCCAAATTGTGTCAGGCGTTTGGTTACAAACGAAGAGTTAAAGTTGAATAATGTACCATTCCAAAAGACAAAGTTATAGAGAAAAATATTTATTTTTTCACCAGTATAACTATAAGGCCACAGTAGTAACTCTTATTTGAATTACCTAATTATGAACACGCGTAACGGATGCTGTGACTATCAGATGATTATACAATACTGTATGTTCTTTGCTGGCACAGTGGCTAAGAGCTCGGTTACTCACGCAGACGTTGGCATGCATGGGAACAGTTCCCTTTAGGAGATGTTCTTGTTTTCATTTTTTGTCATTCACTTTTTGGTAGGGTTTAATGGTCACATGAGGTCAGCAGAGGTCAAGATGTGAAAACATCGTAAAAAACGAAAATGTCAAGAAGTGTAAATTAGAGGGATGAACCGCAACAAACCATTCCCTTCAGCAAGGAATCACTACGGCTTTGGGCTTTCTGGTTATAATTTCTATCCTATACAAAGATTCTTCGGAACTCAGTGATATGTCAGGAATTAATTTTTTCCCGAAAACCATCCGATCACATATACGCCGTTTCTCACCTTTGTACATCGCTTCTCGCCACACCTAATTTGTTGAGCTCGTTGACAGTAACAACGCCTTGGTCTGACCAACCAATCGACTTATCATGTACAGGACAATAATCTTAGCAAAGCGCATGCTTTTCATGGTAGTTTGTTTTCAGAGTACACAAAAGGCTTTGACGTGGGCAACAGTAGTATCCACTTACTCTATCTACTTCGTACAAAAAGTTGAACATGGAACTTTTTGTTTCGACGGATCAACGCACTCTTGGCAGAATTTAGGAGTACTTTTGTTGTAGTTCTTATTAGCAACCCCAAACCTGATATATGTAGGTGCCTTACCCATGGACGTACCACCTCTCAGGCAGTACTTTCATGTCTCACGCCCTAGCTGCTTCCACTCTCAGCCAGCGTGACTTCCACCTAGAACTGGAAGTAGGCCCTACGGTTATCCACCCTACTGGGCACATTCTTTCAGGAAACCTAAGAACTTTATGGGAATTGTCTTAGGAGCATAGAGTGAGCTTACAGGAACGTATTTCTATAACTATTTGATTACTAAATAGAAACAATAAACCTGACCTTAACCTACTGAAACCCACAGGCAGTGGCGTAACCAGGATGTTTTGGGGCAGGGGGAACTGGGGGGTCACGAACCTTTCCTGTGGGGCACAATTCCTGAATTCTCTCCGTCTCTATAGAAAACTGTACATTACAAAACTTTCCACAGGGGGTCACCTGGGGGCGTGGCTTTGTCGTGGGGGGGGGGAGTTCTCCACGTGACATCCGTATCTACGCTACTGCCATAGATGGCTGTGATGTCTAATGTATTTCACAATGCACTAAGAGTGTTCAGGTGGCATGAAGGGATCTAAACAAGGACGATCGTTACACATTGGGCCATGACTTCATTCACAGGATTTACCTGCAGGCGGGCCCGTAACCTATTATATGAGGTGGGGAGCCTGCATTGTGACTAGGATTGGGTCTTGGGGGAGTTCGTCGAGTGCCTTTTTAGATGGACAGTTGAATTTACTCTTAAATAAAAACAAGAATCATAATAAATAATGCATTCTCTTTCATTTATTCAGCATTATAATACAGTCCTTTAACAGGATACGCAGCAACGATTGCTAACTTATAGGGCTGTCACATTTAAACGGTTTAACGAACGATCGGCCGTTTGAATGGTGCCTAATTCAACTTTGACCAAACACTGTGGGAGGAGTAGTAATTCAAGCAGTTTTCGACAAATAGAATGGTCGCGATCCTGGTGGGGACATCGAGACGCGTCCCCACCAACTTTTTCAATGGTGAGGACATGAAATACCGTGTCCCCATCAATATGTCTTGACCAAATTTTCTCATTCCCCTGTACTGGACTTTGGCGCAGTTTGATCCAGCATTGTGCAAATGACGTGCTATAAAAGACGAGAATTATTACTATTGACACCTTCTCCGCTGAAGTATCACCAGTTCTCAGTTTATTATATTTATCTACAGTTGTTAAAGAAAGGACGGAAATCGCATTTGCGGCAGTCTATTATTGTTTTCTGGGAGAGGACCCCAGTCCCATGGTATCATGACAAAAGTCGACTTGGATGATTTGTCCCCTGACTTTTTCTTGAGATGAGGTTTAAAACTTAAGGAGGTTTGGGAGCATCATTGGGCCTGGGAAGTGTTATTTCCAGCGATCTGGGAGGTATATTTGCCAAAACATTTCTCTTACGCTACGCGCGATCCCATGGTCGGGTTCCGCTTAGATAGTATCAGGGAACAGACGTGCGCCCCCATCATTATTCAATACAGATCTGCGCCCATGAATGATAGAGTGATAGACAGAGTAATAGAAAACATTATGCCATAAGCTTATCCTACTTGTAGTTTGAGCTAAAAAATTGTGTAATCGACATACATGTTCTAAGTGCGTGAACTGTGCCGGCAAAATGACTCCGAATGCTCTCCGAAGTTGCCAAGTTGAGACAGACTGTTCGTTAATTCCGGTATTAATCGTCTGAGTGCCCTTTGTGAAATCATAACCATGGGACGTTCATTTCTTCAATTCTTCTCTGGTGTCATCTTCGCTCTTCTTCAGAGTGTATTCAGACTCATTTTACCAGATTGTCACTTTATAATAGTTAACTTTACTTTAGTAAAATTTAGCGATCAACAGGTAATTCCATTCAATTCGAGATAATGTTTTGGCCGTGCAAAACACCCGCAGAAACTCACTCGGGAAGAGTGGAAATACTGGCTATACACCTCTGCAGCTTTTGAAACTACTCAGTATCAAGGAGGCAATTCGTTGGCGCATGTTTTGAGCTATAATTCAAACTGGTTGGGTGGAGGAATGAATGAACACATCCTCAATTTGGACACTTTTTGGTCCGAAAATGAAAATTTTTGGGCACTTTTGGACCAGATTTTCTTAATGGAGAAAAAAATGGTTGAAAATTTTTTTGGTGACCAAGAGCAGAGGGGGGTCCGGACCCCCTGGACGCTCCTCCCCCTCTGGATCGGCGCCTGATCAAATTTTTTTTTAGTTTTCTGGTTGAAAACGTTTCCTCTTTCCCCAAATAGTTTTACCAACACTTACTATGTTTGTTTTTTCAACTTCTTCCCCATACTAGACAACAGCACAAATTCACTTCAAGATGTTCAAGATGCGGAAATGAACCACACTTTCGATGGGTCCCTTGGGCTAATGGCTCATTTTGTGGGAGTGAAGATTAAAGGGCAAATACCCTCATCACTGACAGTTCCAAATCTCCCAACTAAGTTTCTCGTCTCCCCCTCCCAAAGCTGTGTAAAGCTCCTCCTTGCGCCATGCAGAATTTTTTCGCGTGTACTGTGTTGTTGACAATCGTGTTTAGTACACAAATACATACCGTTATATGTAGTGGTGCATTGTTAAGAGCGTGTTGTGACAAAGTTTGTAGCACAGTTATACACCGAGAATCGAATTGCTGGTGTGTACCATTCAAATTGCATCTTGTTGAATATCCATTGATTGATAACTGCCATTAAAATCTCTGTAAGTCACTTATCAATACTTGTAGAAACTAAATCAAATGTAGTCAGCGTGGCATATCTCAGTATTCTATGCGCTCACTCTTTCTACAGTTCTGTTAAATGAAATGGAATCAGTCAACTGAGGAAGTTATTAAAATTATGTTTTTATGTTTTAGAATGCAGCACTCGACCCAGTCCTGCTCTCCCTCTGACAGCGTTTGACACAAATAAAAAGTCTTCACCTTCTGGCAACTTAAGCATGATATACGGCGTGCGCAAACCTTGTACTGACTTCAAGTGAGTTTTCGGCGGTAACATACCTAGTTTTTTATGCTAACTTATGTTTCTCCTGTACCGCAAATCCTGCACCCACAATAAACATCAGTGGCGGATCCAGGATTTGGCAGAGGGCCAGGTGGGCCCAATCGTTGTGATTTGTATAAAAGACTGATCTAGGCGAGGGGTCTTCTCCAGTCCCCTTTGAAAATTGTTTGATGAACAAGTCTATATATATATATATATATATATATATATATATATATAGAACGCAAGAGTCGAAAAGACACAAATATGGATACATTCATTTCCAACTATACTATACAAATCAGGGAAAAACAAAATATTTTGGGCTGTCTCAGCCCTTCCTCAGTTGTATATAGGAACTAGTGCTAAAGAAAACTAACCTTACAAACACAACACACACACACACACATATATA
>WURT03436336.1:0-22601 GCA_009936505.3 Holothuria glaberrima
AAATTTCCCAAGAATTCCCAAGAAAATCCCAACATTTTCTATGGCAAGGAAACACTAAGCCTTTGGGCTTTCTGGTTTATGTCAAATCAAAGTGCAGTCACCAATTGTAAATCATGTGTTGGTTGCCTGGAAACTTGAAATGTCTTTTTGTGATGAATTTCTGCCTTTAAATCCTTTCCAAAAGTTCATAAAAAAATACACCACAAACTAGTCAGTATTTAGCAGTGAGCTATTGTTCAGTATTATGTGAGAAGCTTATTGTTTGCTCTGAAACTAGTACTTTGTTGGACAAAGCTTATGTGGTCATGTGATACTTTTTCATGTTTTGTGTACTAGTTATGGTTAACAATGAAGGATTTTTCTCCTGATGCTGGATGAAAGTTTAATTGTCTTCGATGGAAGAGGAACCTGTTCATTTGTGATGGAGTGAGTGTATGTTTGTATGTGTGTATTTGTGGCACTTAGCTCATAATTACGAGATCTCAAGAAGGGAAACTGTGACAGTCCTCAAACTTCTAACATAGATGCCCCATATTGAAAAGAATGGTATTGTTTTTGGTGAAGGTCAATGGTCATCTGAGCATCATCATTAATCAAACTCTGAATACAATGTTAATAGTGTAATACTTCAAGTTCACAAGGTATCATTGATACTTTTTATATAGGTTGTGGTCCATTACATTTTACATTGTAGAGTTTCTGTAGAACCGGTTATATGTAGCTTACCTGTAAGTCTAGTGAAATAATAATGCATGAAAATTTGAATGCATTTTTCATCTTGGTGGCATGATATTGAAAGTAAAATGGAAAACACTTCCCTGCTAGTGAAGCGAAGCATGTGCAGCACAGTGAATGGCTGTGCAGTACAGTGCTTTCCCCGTAGCAGTTTGTCTTTAAATATGGAAAAGTACGCTCCATTGTGTTGCATTATTACCTTGGCTTGATTTACTTGTAAATCCGTATGTCTTTACTTCTCATTATGCAGTCTTTCTTTTGGCTGGAGATCCTACATATGCTTTACTATTCCAAATTATCGATGGTTAGGACTGGTTGAAATCAAAAGAGAAGCCCTTAATTTGATTTTCCACATGCCGAGAAACAGGTGACATTTGAGTTTGTCTCTCGGTAATCAAGAAGTAATTAAATTGGTTTCTAGGGTTTGGGGACTATCTGTTATTTTCAAAAGTGCTATGTGCTAGTTTATTTAGGAGCTTAGCTGAAAGTAGTATATTAGGATTGCAAAAAAGGCTCAAAGGAGGACAAGTTAATAAGAGAAAGTATAAAGCCAGGAAAGTTTTACCAAAGTGTTGTAATTTGCAAGGTAGTGCAGGAGATTATTAAGTTGATGCAAGTGAGTTCAAAGCCATTTGAAGGGAAAATGCAGTCACCCCAATCACATTCAATATGCCCCATCACTCTTGTTCATGAATCGCCTATTTTGATCATGTGGCAATATTTTGGTTAGTGAATTGTGAAACTCAAAGAGAATTTTAACCTTGATTTACCTATTGTTTGTAATAGTCATGTTCAAAATGTCTTCAGAGGTGCTTGTAATGCAATAGGAGGAGATTTGCAAGAGTTTGCTGATTTTTCAAAGCAAATTTTGGGACGACTGTCTGTTGTCTTTAATTGTTGCAATTTGATTTTACAGTACAGTATGTCAATATGCAGCAGGTTTAAAGACATATGCCATGGTTTAACATCTTAAATTTTCAAAGAATCATTGTGAGTGTAATTAGTGAATGCATACAATGTGCAATAGGTCTGTTATGCAGTTAGTTAGATAAGGTTTTATGGCCCAGTTTCTAACCAATTGGTTTAAGTCGAGCCAGCCACAGCCTTTTTTCCAGTTGTAGCTCACTGGCTTGTTTTTCCTACTCCATTGCTTATGCTGAGCACCAAGCACAATGGCAGTAGGTTACATTTTTAAAGTTTTCGGTATGACCCGGCCAGGATTGGAACCCTAGACCTTCCGGCTGCAAGTCGGATGCTCTAACCACTTAGCCATGCAGTCGGTAGGTGTGTTATGTAAAACATACCAGGGAGTTGCCATTAGAACATATAATATCATTAAAATGTGACCCTGATCTGCATACGAACCTGTTTTCATCCTGTATTTCATGTATCAGTAAAATTTATATAACTCACAGTGCTACACCTGATATTTTTCAAACTTTTCTTTCTGCACTTCATAAAATTGTTACATTATTCTAGTGCAGTATATTACTATATTTGACTTTCAAGGAAAAAGACAGTTACGTTAGTAATAATTTAGGAATGGCTCTTTTTGATCATGTGACAATATTTTTGTTACACTGTATTGTTGAATTCTTGAAGCATAATTACTAGCTTTTCCTTTTGTGTACCTTTTTGGAGGTACTGTACTTCTAGAGAAATTTGTGAGATCGTGCTGATTTTCAAGGCAAATTTGAAGGGGCAACTGCTTTACCCCCCCCTGAGTGGTATTATTTTGCCTCATAAAAAACAATGCAACACATTTTGTAGTTTCCACTGGCTAGTCACAGTTTTAGCTTCTAAAATTACATGGACTCTACGAAAATCAGATTTTTCTGAAATTAAGGATGTAATAGATTTTAGGATGTATCGGTTGACACCATTTTTTTTAAGTTTGATAATTTTCCGATTGAACACACAACTTGAATCCTGTACTATTTTGAGTATTGGGTGTGTTACAGATATGTTACTATATTTCAGGCAATTATAAGAGAGTATGTGGTATTTTGTGGACTGTTTAGACTGAAATTACTTTACGGACGTAACGATTTCGGTGAGACACCATATTTCAATTTTCACTTTAAAATTCACGTTTGTAGTAAAATGCTGAGAAATTATATAAAAAATTGTAACGATAACATTATTTGCATGAGCAGTAACGGAAAATATTAATTGGGATGAAATACCCTGTTCATGATTCAAGGCCATCCTATCTCAAGATGTAAAATGTTCCTTTTAATCTTAGACACCATCTGTTACATCCGGAAGGGCTATATAATACCCCCCCCCCCCAAAAAAAATAATTTATGAAATAATCACAGAGTTTTCAGACTTTATGTTATTGAAAAACTGTGCATTGTGAACCTTTAAGTTGGTTGCAATTGATTTAAATACTTTTTAATCTGAAATAATTAAATTTGGAAAATATCACTTATTTTATGTCACAAAATATGGTCAAAATTTGAGTGATACACCATTAAATTCACCAAACTTAATTGGATATCCCATATTTTTGAAAAATTAACAAATCATCGGGATGGGGTTTGGTAACCCCTTTAACTGTATTATGAACAATTGGAATTATTAAATTAGAAAAATGATATTCCAGGGTGCTTTCAGTCGGAACTATCTGAAAATACAGTCTTATCCCAAGTTCATGGAAAAAGCCATATCCGTATATGTCATTAACACGTACAGTGCTGTATTATCCCATATTGGGCAGTAACATTCTAATGAATCCTTCACATGTACTGTACATACAGTCAGAAATATGTCTGTCGGAATTTGGTTTAAAATATACATTGTTGTGGATTGGAAGTGAGTATACTGTAAGCTGGGGTGAAATTGGTTTTCTGTAGAGCAAAAAGAAAGTAAATTTTAGTAAATTTATACAAGTAAACAAACAAACAGATAGTAAAATGAATAAATTAAAAGGAATTTGGCGTACCTTATTAGCATGTTCCATTAAATACCAAATATGAAGTCTTTAAATTTTAAAGAACATTATGGCATTATTGCATTTTATGGAGGTCTTTGTTAGCCATGGCTGAGTGTTCTCCAGTGCTGTAGACAAACTCCTTTTGCAGTACACATTGAGCCTTTATGTCTTCATCAGAACTGTCATTTTTGTTTGAAATTCAAAGAGGTACAGTTGTATCGTTATAGACCATTTCTGACTGCATTTTGCCGAAAATCTCCTATCAATGATATGTGAGTCATAGTCTGCTGTTTGAGCTCTGAAACACTTGTCATGACTTACGATTGTAGCAGCCTAAAGCTACATGCTTTACTTCCGCAAACCTCACCCATTGAGAATGATTTTCCGTCGTAACAAAAAGCTGTAATCGTTGGACCTTACAGTACTTTTATTCCAGGGATTGTATATACTATTTCAGGTAAGCAAAATCATTAAGTAGAATTTTATTCAGTATTTTGCATGGAGGAAGTCAATTAAAAGCTATGTTGATGTAAAATTTTAAAAGATTGAGGAGGGGGTAAGTTATCAGTCATCAAGCATTTTTCTGAACATAAACAGTTTGAAAGGTTCACATTGCCTTATAATCCACAGTAGCAAATGTATCATTTTTCAGAGTCTATTATGGACAGGTAGCAGTATCTTTCTAACTTGTATACTGTAAGTATATATTGCTAAACTTTATTTTTGACAAAGGTACGTTCTAGGCCTGCATAACTGTGCTTTTCATAACATTTGTCTGATTATCATGGAAAAACAGTAAACTGTAATGTAAAATAAGTCCCCTTCATGTGGAAGGAGTTGGGGGGGGGGTAGGGGGCATTGAACACAGGGAGGATATATTCTTCTCTGAAGCAAAATGAAGGTACAACAGTCACTTCTTTTCAGCAATGTACTGTAGTTGCATGTGGCTGTAAAGCCTCGTCCTGTCAATGTATGGAAGGAACATTTCTCACTTACTGCATAACAAGTTAATTTAAGGTAACATCCAACATGTATTATGTACTGTGTTTAAATTGCTGTATGTGAGTTCTGTAAGTCCTGTATTCAGCCTTTTTTTCTGTCAATATTTGATGCAGTGCATTTGTTCGTATAGGCTACTTTAGTCATCAACTTGCAGACTGTGTAAGGTAGACATGCCTCTTGGCACCTCTGATTGGACTGTCTGTAGTAAAGCAGTATTATTCATCAATCGTTCTTGTTTATTAGCGGCAGTATGTTACCTGTGTATGTCTCATGTCTTCCAGGTGATTCATTCTGATGTACAATACGTCTGGGTATTAGCCTGGCATTGTTTAATTCATGTTCACTGATATCTCAGCATGAAACATATAGTCAAATTCCTTTTTCAGGACATAGGGGCACAGTCATTTCCTTTTAAATTAGCTTCAGATTGGAATGAGGGTTGTTTTGCCTACTACATGTATATTGTAGCCATATTGAATTAAATTTCATAAATTGGCACATGCCTATGTGATTGTTGTGTGGGGTCCCATTTTATTTTGTGGCTGTATGTGTAATCAGTATGGTGTGAATGAGTCAAACAGTGCCTGATTTCTTGATTTCTAATGTTTTAGTTTTCTGTCACAATGGGGTATTTATTTAGGAAAATTTCTGTTGTTTCAGTAGGTTTGGCTAAGTGCAAGGAGATCACTGTAGAATTATTTGAAAGTGAGTAGCTTTTGGAAGTTTGCCATAAGTGAGAGTATTGATAATGAATGCTCATATTTTATGTGCTTGTATAGTTGCAAATTGTCTTCTTTTCAATCACTATGGTACTTTGCTGCCAAAGAAAACCTGATACTTTGATTTTAGCTTTTCCCATATAGTTATTACAACAGTTATATACTGAATAGGCTAATCATTGTGTAATTGTATAAGGTAAATATGAAATCAGGGAATGTGCAGAATAGCTAGCAGCAGGAGATGTCAAATCAATTCTTCATGTATTTGCGTACCATCTCATATCCCATAGGGAATTGAGTGTGAAAGTGTTTACATTTACAGAACTAAGTAGTGATACTGGAATGCAAATTTGCAGGTGTGTTACAGTATTCTCTTTAAAGGGAAATGTTGCATTTGCTTTGTAGAAAAGTTTTCTATGAATCTTTAAACCACTATACGGAGTAAATATAATTCAGAAGAAGGCAGCATGGTAGCATTCTGTTCAAGAAATAAGGTTCTCAAAGAAAGATATTCAGTTATTTGTTGCTCAAGAATAAGTTTTGGCCCAAACTTTCAAACATTCAAATGATGCACAGTAACTTCTGTAACTCTTGTTACAGTATGCAGTTTATATTTTGAGGAGATAAATCTATCACCAGCTGGCTGGAGTTTATTCTCAATACTGCATGGTCTAGCAATGATCGAGTAAAGCCAATTTCTTTGTACTTGGATGCCATTTTAAACTCATGAATTCTCTTTAAAATAAATGCAGTTTGTCAGATGTTGGGGAAGTCCTTCACTTAAAATGTTTAATTGTTTGACAGTTTCAGCAACCATAATGAGTTTCTGTATTTCATTTCATGCTTTTACTACCCTTTGTTGTGGTGAAGTGACTATGAAATTACGGGTAAATATTGGGACATACTGTAGTAACAACATTATACCTTTTACAGAAGGTAGAGTGGAAACATCTTTCGAGGCTTGGTGAGGCAGATCACTCCCTAGTGGACAAAGAAAAGCAAGCCAGGAGAAATGTAACTGTGATAAAAAATAAACCCCCTCATTATTACAAACAGAAATAGCCTGTGTGGATATGGTATAAGCGTAGTCATTGAATGTGTATTGTACCAGGGAGTTGTAAGGTTAGTAGATACTGTAGACTTTGAACCAGACAGTCATTATTTGTAGTGCCTGAGATATCTGTATGTGGTTCAGTTGTAAAGTGAAAATGGCTTCAGAAGAAAAGAGAGAAAAATAAACTTCTGATTTGATCATAGTTATTCACTGGGGAAGTATGTCTGAAGATGAAAATGTCTGGTATTAGTCATTAATGTGTACACAAACCACCTTTGATCCATCTACAATATTATTGACTGAGTCTCTTGAAAATGCCAAGTTTGATGAGTTAATTTTTGCATTAGGGCACAAAGTTCTTCAATGATGCTCTGTGTGGTCTTATGTACAAGTTCATTCTTTCCCTCACTTTGTAAAGCTTGAATGAAATGAAGGACCACTGCAGTTTTCTTTGCTGGAAGATTCCCGACACCTTCAATCCCATTATAGATCTCTAAAAATAACTTTCTAAATTAAAATGTCACACACACACTTCTTGAATGCGTTTTGGTCATCTAAGAACCAACTGGATTCGTTTCTGTTGTCAGGAGATACAGCTGTTAGCACGTTAAGTGCTTGTGAGAAAATGCACACAAGTCAGTTGGAGCCGCTTGATTAAAACTGTAATTCCCGTGTTTCACCACTCTAACATGCATCTGTGTTGCTTTGTCCTTGTCTTCATCACATGTTGTTATGCACAGGCCCCAATGAAAGTGAATTCTAAATGAATGTCACATCTTGTGTCAGTGTGGTTTTAATTGTGTTGTGTGGCTATTTGCCTCTTCGTCTCCACCATCGTAACTTGAATAGTTCCAGGTGTGAACAAACAGCCATTACTTAATAGTAACTCCTTGTTGAGGGTGGTTCTGTTTAAGTTTGGTGGCTTTAACAAGCTAAATTTACATTGCTTTAAATAGCCAGTTATCCACATTGGGCATCAGAAGCTTCTTGTGTACACTTCGACAGCTGTATGCACACTACAATGGCTGACATTGTCTCTGTTTATGAGACCGAGCTGTCATATTTTGATGCAGTTCTGTAAATGATATAAAGGGATTTCATGGGTGCAATAGTACACAATTGTCACAGTGACAAAATGAAAATTTTTACCACTTACTTGATATTATCATACATTATAGTTTCCTCTAGCTTGCATAAAATGCATATTTATAGACCAGGAATTGCTACATGCACATAATACCTGCATGCACCGAATTCATATGCTGCATACATACAGTATGAATGGCTAGTGTTTCCAGTGAACATGTAAAATTGCCCCTAAACTCAGGTAGATGTACTCACCTTTTGGGAGAAGGGGTGGGGGTAGTGGGTTGGAAAAAAAAAGAATTTCACACAACTGTACTCTTTGACCTACAACTGCAGTTGTAAAACCCAGAAGAAAATAGTCAATCAAAGAACTCGAGATATTTTACTGTATTGTCGGTCTTTTAAAGTGGCTCATTGAGTCGAGTTCGATTATATTTGTTACCAGCATGAAGGAAATCATTGCATGACAATGTTTCAAATTAGCCTCATTACTCATGTTTCACTTCCTATAGTTACTGAAAATATGAGAAATTGTAGTTTTTGTGGACAGGTGTTACATATGATTACCACCCAGTGGTAAAAAAAAGTGTCTGGTCACGAATTTGTTACTAATGATTTTAATCATTAATTACACTATCATGGCCATTTCAGTTGTGAATCATATGTGCAGAATCTCTTAGTATGACCATTTACTGTACCATCAAGGTTTCAGCAAATCTCAACAGGTGTGAAAAAAATCATGAATTTTGTGAATCAACTCAATATTAAAGCCCCTTTAAGTTCTTGTGGTGACATTTATACATGATTATAGCAGTCTTAATTCGTATCTAACGGTATAGACTTTATGCCAAATAGAAGATCGTGAAGCACCATGGGAAGGATAATTCCAGAACGGCGAACTTGAGCATTGTGACGATCAACCTTCTCCATGGTGACGATCTACTTCGGTCGCCTATTCTTGGAATAATCCTTCCCAGAATGCAGTTTTGAAGCGCCCTCTTTCTATTTGGCACAAGGTCTATTGCTGTGACTCACATCTTTTTAAGTGCCATCATTTTGCTGCTTTTATGTTGAAGAGATCAAAGAGTGACTCACGTGGAGCCCTATTCAATCTTTAAGAAAATCATCAATTTAATATGCACAGTGTATGCTACAGATGGTATTGGCTTGGACATGTATAAAGTTGGAAAGTCAAATAGCTGTAATTTGTAGACAGATATATTAAAGTCAGAAGGAAAATGGGTGGTAATATGTAAGTATTCTTAATGGAAGACTGAAAAGTATGAAAGGGAAAGATTCCAGAGGAGCTGTACTTGATCGTGTTGAAATGCCCAAAGCCATGCAGAATTCGGTATTACTCACACAAAGACACCATTCAAAGTATCTGACAAGATGTTGAAAAGATATTAGAAGTTGGACATAGTGTTGAGACAGATAAATTGAAGATCTGCCATAGAGGCAAAGGTTATAGTAGTCTTCCTTTGCATTTTGTTGTCTGTACAGTTTGTCTTGAGCTGTCTTCAGAAGATGGGTTGCACCAGCTTAATGTATAATTCATCTTGCAATGATTGCATGGCATATGTAGAACTGTAGTAGAGATCTTTCACAGTATTAAGTTGTCAAGAATGATCACAATCTGTAAATATTGCATAGACTTGTTTACCAAGAATGGTACTCAGAATACCTAACAATGAAGAGAATAACAAAGCAAAGAATTAAAGATTGAAAAAAATAATAGGGTGAATAAAAACTATTAAATGTTACACTACTATTTTATACTAACACAAGGAATTTTAAAAAAACCACATACTTTCAGGAGCTTAAAATGTGTCAAATTTTCTTTGTATATTTACAGGTCCTACAACAATCAAGGGATATTGAACTAGATTTGTATGGTAAGGACCTGAACATGAGTAGTATAGCCAAGGTTTCTGTGCTTGGATTGTCCAGCCAACCTATTGACCATGTAAAACGAGGTAAGAGCTGTTTCTCTTAGTTTCACTAGCCTGGTTATAATATTGGTGATATCAGTAATGACAGCTAGTTAGCAAGCAGGCGATTATTATGGCAAATGTGATTACCCCTGTCGTTTTAAGTTTTGCAGGTAGAACACAAAAATCTACTACGCTGTTATTTACCAACAATTCGTCCCCTTTCTTGCAAACTGATGAATTGGCGTCACCTGATTTTGACAAATGTTGTGATGTTTGCAATCTACATAGTGATGAATGTTCTCTCAATTGGAAGTTCTTTGCTTTATGAATTACTTAAAAAAATTTTTAATTGTTGAAAATAAAATATATACAATGACACTCCAAAGTTTAATGCTTAGATAAACTGAATCAGGCAAAAATTGCATTTGTCACTAAGCCAAAATAACCAAATAAATGTATTTGTCGCAATGCCAGCTTGCTCATTTGTCAGTATGCCAAGATGGGACAAATTGAAAAACCCCATGCAGCTTAACTGGCAATGTTTTGGACCCATACAGATGGATTCCTCTCCACCATAGTAATTGTAGTATATGAATGCCAGTACTTGATTGCCAGTGGATTAACTTTGTGAATTTTGAAGCATGTGACTGTGAGGCAATTGTGTTAAGTTCAAATGATTAGCAGATGTAGGCGTATTAGGCTAAAGGGGGTGAGGGTGAGGTTCTCTATTCTCCCAAATTTGTGGAAAATCCCAAAATTCTGGCAGTCTCTTTTTTGACTGGAAAGGAATTGAAAAGTCCTGAAGATTTTGGACAATGGAGCGTAAGGTACAATCATGCACTGTGGAATTAAAAGGCATAGAAACCAACAATAACATTGATAGGCAGTTACATGCTATGGGCTTTCATAAGGAATCAGTTGTCTATTGCATTTCTCCTGCTCTGGGCCTGTCTTGATACAAAAGGATGGTATTGAACAGTGCAGAGCCCTTTCTCTAGCTTGTTTCTTAAAACTCATCCATGTTGTACATATTTCACCCCCCCCCCCTCCACAAAAGAGTCAACATCCTCTAAATAAGGAAACCTAGCAAAGCTAGCATGTTTTTATTAAATTCCTCTTATCTTATGCATAATTTTTGTGGCAAATTCTGATTTTCAATAAAACCCTAAGCTATTACATTTTAGTACTGTATCTCCATATGCAGGATCTTTACCGGTAACATTGCTTATAATTACTGCGGGAAGTCTGAAGATAGTTTGTTTTGTTGAGTTTGGATGCTGAGTTACAATTCACTGTAAATCAGAGCTACAAGGGATCGTTCTAAGTGCATCATAAACTAACAACTGTCAGGTTTACAACTTGCTGTTGTTACTATACAAATTGTTACTAAGACTCTTGGAAAGCAAGTAAGAGGCACAGGAGCTTTCCATCCCACATGCAGTATT
The DNA here is from genome assembly GCA_009936505.3 of Holothuria glaberrima. Classification (NCBI taxonomy): domain Eukaryota; kingdom Metazoa; phylum Echinodermata; class Holothuroidea; order Aspidochirotida; family Holothuriidae; genus Holothuria; species Holothuria glaberrima. The sequence goes on from WURT03436336.1 coordinate 10,914, forward strand.
TTAATTTTGAAGATGGGCTTGATGTTTTCTTTCCAAACTGTCATCATTAATAAAAACTTTTTAAATTTAAAACACATCTGGGGAATCCTCGTGCTACTTCATCTTGCCATGATAAGTTAAATAATACAGTAAGAGGATGGCAGCAATGACATCTTGCTTGCTGATAACATTAATTGATTCTCATTTACATGAATGTTTTTTTTTTTTTTTTTTGAGACAAATTAAGCCAGGAAGAAAAAGATGTATGACTCATTTTTCTGAGTCCAATTGGTATAGAATGTAATGTGTGTATTGATAGATACACAGTAAAAAGCTTGTTCATGCTGTTAACAGACTGTCACTCAGTATTATGAATGTTTAAAATATTGTCTTCATGTTTTGAACAAGAACGATACATAGACTCTGTCATGTGTTTCTATGGTTACCTGATATAAGCTTAAAGTGGCCATAATATCAAATGTGTTCTTTGTAATAAATTTGCCTAAAGACATACTTTACCGGAGAGATACTGGTAAGATTTTATTTGATTTTGTGAGAAAGTCTTGGTGGATAGATGGTGTTATTGCTTACAAGTGAAAATGGTGGTCTTATTTCTCCATTGCATCTTGTGTCAGCAAATTTTGTTGAAAATTTGACAGAGACATGTTTTGTTTGTATCAAATGTGCAAAATCATGGAAGCAAAGTGGGGTGAATATTTCTCATCTGCCCTTGAAAATAAATTATGTACATTTGGATGTTACATTTCCTTCCTCTTGAAAGTATTATGATATGAAACATTGATGTATAAAGTGGTTGATGAGGTCCATTTTCAGTGTTCATGCTAAGTTGGGAGATTATGGGATTCCCCCACTTGAACAGGATTATACCACAAAGAAGATTGTATGCAGGAAATTTTGACACATTTCTTCCATTTAAAGAATTTCTTTAAATGTGAGAAGTCCTGCAGAAGTTTAAAAAGTCCGACTAGTACAAGCACACTTCAGAACCATAATGTGGTCACAGTAATGCATCCAAAGAAATCCTTTGTTGTAAAAGCTAGCCAGCTTAACATTCCCCTATCTCTTGCAAAATATTTCACCCGTACTCTTAGTGTTCCCATTATTCAGAATGTGGAAAGGTAAATTTAATTGTCAGCTAAATAGGTTGAGTATAAGTCTTATGTCCGTCTCCTTGGAAGCAGTGAGAATGTTTTCAAAATGCATTCAGGAGAATAGTGAAAAGATTGCTTGATTTCATTGTACTGACAAAACAATGCCATTGTAGATGGTATTTAAACAACTAGGAATTGTGAATAGTTGGAAGCAATAAGGGAGTATTACTCATCATCATCATAGTATGTTGCATTTTTATAGCACTCAACCTTTTTCTACTTCAGCATATAGGCCTAGTTGAAATTAGCAGACGTTTGTTTGTAAAGCTCTTTGGCATAAGTCAGCCATAAGGAAAGTTCACTCATCAATTAAGTAAACATAATTTTTGGTCTTTGGCATTTGTTATTAAAGGTTTTCTCTAGTTTTGTTACAACATTTCAAGGACGCTTTAATATAATGTAAATGTGTGACTAGATGTCACTGTATTGATCAAACAGTAAGAAATTGTTCAGGATCAGAGGTCATAACGAAATTTTATTTATCAACTTACTGAAGTTAATTGTATTTGGCACAATGGGGAAACTTTTCTGCATGAACCACATGTTTAAATTCTTAGCTTTTACAACCTAAGATTGATAGTTTATCTTTTGTCAGCACAAACTTAATATAGCAATAGCAAGGATATTGTATGCAAAACACAAGATAAGGAAGTTGGCATTACAGTTCCTACTGTGTATTAAAAATGGAAAAGTAACTTTCCTTTTGGCTTGAGTGAGGAAGGAGCAGGGAAATGGGAAGTTCGAGTACATACATACTGTACCTTAATCTTGTCAATTTGTCTACTTGTAGGATTAACTGCAAGAGCATTCATATCACAAACACTAGACATTGGAGGGAGTAGAAATTGATAATTTACCCAAGGGACAAAGTTGTACCATTGCTTCAATTCATACAGATGCAGTGGATTCATCAGTAATTTTGCATTAGCAAATGAGGATTGAGATCAGAGGTGGGTCTCGCAATTTGAGACAGGATTTTTTACAATACAGTGACGGTGTAACTTCAAAATGATAAGTTTATATACCAATTTACATAGGACAATTGAAACCTTAATAAAGAGAAAGTAAGTTGAAGATATAATAAAGTAAAAAATTAAATCAAATGTAATCACTAAAGAATTATGGGAAAAAAATAATATTATAAAAAATGCACAACTTTTGTTGTGTAATTGACTGATTTAGGCAGCTGAAAAGGTTCAGGAATTTCCAGCTGACAGTTATTTCTTTGCAGGATTATCTACTCAGGTACAGGATTAATCCAGCAATCACATACCTTAGCACACACACACTGAGGTTAATGCAAGTGGTGTCTCCCTCACATGAGCCTTTGCCAGTATGTACCTTTCCATCAGAAAGATATGCTTTGTAAACAGGAAAACAGGTTCACAAATTTGTGTTTCCTTTGCTTTTTAAAACAATATACAATTATACCGACAAAGGAACTCAACAGTTGTCAGAAGCCCTGAAAATGACAAGTCGTCAAGCTGTGTTTTTTAGTCAAAGTTTAAATTTTGTAGGCAGTGCCTCATTTTGAGGTTTGCTTCACTGATGCAGGAGTGGAACTCACTGTGACAGTCAGATGTTTCCTGTCAGCTAGAGCTGTAAAATGTAACATACGGTATAATCAAGTAGTCGGAAGTCATCCTCATTTGATATCTATTCATACTGTATGCCTTAAATAGATTCCACTGGAGTCTTGTTTAGTTTTCACTGGTATGTCATTACTGTTGTTGTTTCCTAGAGTGTTGTATTTTATGTCGGCTAAAATAGGCTCAGCGGAGGGTAAAGACCTTTCAAAGAATTGTCATAAAATCTTACCTTCAATATTTGACATTGCAGTGCTTGAGGATGGAATTCCAAATTTATCTTTATTGAGATGCTTAAAATTAAATCTTGAAATAATATTTCTTCTATGTGGAAAAGAAACATTGTCATATACTGCAGACAGACAGGTTAACTGACAAGACAGACAGGTTAACTGACAAATACTGCTTTTCAGTGTCTTGTGATAAAAATACTGTGTAGTGTCATTTATGTAGTACAACTATATGATTTTTAGTTTGAGACATGCTATGTTGTGGCATGTTGTAAAACAATGAAGGTAATTATTGTAGGAATGAAGACCAGTTTGACTTTCTTTGGCAGCAATTGTAATGTTACCTTTGTAGGCAGCTAGTGTCTAGTATGTTCACCTTTTTTCCCATACATACTCTCAACACCTGCAAACAATGACAGAGATCATCCCGTTTTACTATTTACATTCCTGAGCCATATTTGAAGTTATCTCTCAACTGTTAATTGGTTTCAGTTTAAAAACATTCATAGTGCAAGTCAAAGCTCAAACTGTAACGTTCTGCGACCTTCTCACTGTTACACAATAAGTCAATGGGACTTCACCAGTGAGTGAGTTCTAAGTGAGAGAAATCACACACGAACATCCCATTGATGTTGGTCGTGTAAAATGCATGGTGATCAGACTAGCTTTCGTCAACTTTTTGTTGAATATTTATGATTTGTGTTTGATAGATTGCAGCATACAGTTTTAAAGCAGATCAACAAAGAATCTAGCAGAAGTTTGCGTACGTAGGTATTACGAGTGCAGCTAGTAAAGGTGCAGAGGTAATACACGTCTGCTGGACGGGCAAATTGTGATAGGAATTAGGATACTGTATGTCATTATATTACTGTAGTTACAAACATTGAAAAGTATATGCATATGGTATTGCAAGCTCTTTCTCATGTACAGTACGTAACGTGAGGGTTTTCAAGTGTGATTTTAATAACTTTTCACTTGAAGTTTGTCCATTACAGATATATCCTTACTCCTTTTTTACTTCTAAAATGCATTTATTACACTCCATAGCAAAGTTGGGTATTCAGAGGTTGTTTTAGCACCTTTCTGCCATTAATGTGACTGCATACCAGTCCTCTGACATGCTGCCCCTTCGTCATTTTCCTTCCATGTTCAGCACATTGGTGAGAGTTTTTGAGGCCTCAAATTTTTTTTTTTTTTTTTTTTTTAAATCCTGCTGTATACTGTAGATGTGCAATGCTTTATTTGTTCCATCATATTTATTGTATTCATATATTTTCACCTTTTTGCACATGCTTATGATCTACTCTTACTCTCCTTTGAGTTTTGTTGAGTTTTTTCATGTTTTACCCCAAGTGTTTCAAGGAATTAATTTCTGTTGGAAACATGTATTGACTCTTCATCATAGACAGGGCCTGTATATTGAAAATACTTCATTTCAGCCAGATATTGTGTAGAATTGGGAAACTTTTAAGTGTTAAATAGAATTATAAACTACTCCATTTTCTTTCAAACTTGTAAATATCTAAAGAGTTGCTCATCTGAGATAAGAATTTCCACTTTGTTATTAATCCTTTTGTAAGTTTAATCTACTGTATTATCAGAAAAAAGAACCAGAAACCTGCATTGATCATCAATTACTCTGTGTCTGCATGTGGAATGCCTTGTCCAAAAGATAATTATATATATAATGCATTAATGAGAAGTGACATATACCTACACAAAATGCAACTCACCAAAAGCTAAATTGGAAAACTCCCTTACAAAGGATCCGGTCTGATTATGCAGGCAGGGAATATATGATCTCAAGGGACCTTCTAAGAGAAACGAGAAAAGAATTCGTGGAATAATTAGTTCCTCTCACATGTTATTCCTATTTAGTGATATATTTCACTCATGCTACATGCTGATTGGAAAAAACATTTAAAAGAGGAACTCTTCTACAGAAGTTGAAGAGTTTCATCTTATTATTGCTAGGTCCTTAAATATCTTTGAACAATTTAATATTAAACAAAGAAATGGTTACTTTTTTCATTGTACACTAGCTAGAAATGTATTAGCATGTGTCAAACCTACAGTATATAATTGCAGGCATTGCTCTCCCTTTGTAGAGTTGTAGTTGTGAATGGGAGACAAAACTTGTGACCAAGTGAAGACGTAAGACTACAAGCCAATAGTGTTACAATGATTCAAAGTCTTGGGAACAAGCATAAATTCCTAACTACAAAAGAGGATATTTTTGCTTAATTTTGACAGTATGGAAAGTTTCCCATAAGTGTCTCACAATTCCAAGGAAAGTGGAGCCCCTTTCAACTGCAGGCCAAGAGTAGCGACTCTGATATAGATTTGGGTAACCTTTCCAAGCCTAATTTTAGAGAAATTTACTGTTTGGGAGTGTGGAACACTTTCTGCAACAGTATCATTCTTGACATATCTTGTTAATCATGCTGTAACTTAAAAGACGTACTGAATAATTTGTGACGAAGCAGACACATTATACATACACATCTGTGGACCACCTTTGCCATTTGGTAGAGAGATTCAGACTTGTTTAAGTATTACACAGTGTTCTCCAACAGCCGTTTTGTCCGGGCGACCCTCCTGGACAAAATCTGAAGAGCGTGCAGAAACGCCCAGTCTTAAAGTTGCCGTCTGCACAAAACCTTGGCCATCCGAACAAAAAATAGTGCTTTCACTTCTTTTTGGAAATGTTTGCAAAGAGTATTGAACACTTTCTGTCTCCCCAGAAGTCTGGAAATTAAGTATTTGATTGAAAAAATACAGTTATGAATCATGATTTTGATTGCGGGTTCTTTCATCTGCCAAATCAGAGACAAGCGCCGGACAAAATTCAGACCTGTGGAGAACACTGATTACATAAAAGTTTTGATTCTTATAGGTATCCAGAGCATGAGATAGTTACTTTCATTATTCAGTTCCTTGGTCTCCCATAAAAACAATAACATCAAGGTCATTGTTCTGATATACTGTTCTATAACGAAACCTCAAACAAAGAGAGCATGTTTGTCAGTTCAGGCTAAATCTACCCCCTGGATGAAAGATTGAAATTAAGCTATGTAAAGATTTCATAAGCCATGAACTCAAGTTAAATACTGTCTTCAAACTGAAGTTGCATACAACATTCCAAGTTTTGAAACTATAGAGTAAATTTGAAGGATTCTTACAAGTTTGAGGAATACTGTACTTATGTAAACATCATTTCAGTATTGAATAAGAAAAGAAAATATTAGATGAAACACAGTTCATTGTTCAGGGAGATTTTTATAATCGTACTATTACTAGGGCTTAAAATTAAGTAGGCAAAAGCCTGTGCCTTGATGTTTATCCTCATGGCCTACAAACAGGCATCAGGGCCCTAACTGAAAGTCACCAGTGTCAGTGCCCTTCTGTCAGACCCAGTTTTGCTGTGCCCTTTGTGAGGCTGATGTCAAGCCCTGCAATACATTCATAAATTACAACCAGTGGTACAAGGTGTTTCTGTTAACTTCAGTGCAATTATCATTCGTGCAGATAACATGAATACATACATCACGTGCATACATGCGGTCAGTTTGCATGTACTGTACAGTAGAGTATATCAGCTTCATCAAGTTGTACACCTTATACAAACAGTGTACAGGTATACAGCACTCCTTAAAAAAATTCCCATATATCAAAGGAATATTGATGTTGTACTGTAATTGTTGTTTATAAATAGATTTAGGAGAAATATTCATCGAACATTTAAGAGGATAACAAAAATATTACAACACAGAAGTATTGATTGCATATTCAAACTCTCTAATAATATTGATTGTTACCTGTCAAAAACAGGTGTAACATTTCCCTGCTCTCTTTTGCCTGGTGTCATGAAACTCCATTTGTGACACATTTCATCTTGTGTGGAATAATCATTGCATTTGAATTTTTTTTTTTTTTTTTTTTCCTTCCTCTCTCTCTCTCCTATCATTGATGCACTTTAATATTGTAATGGACAGGGTAGATTCATCTTAAGCTTATATTGCTTTCCCAAACTTAATCTATTGCCAAGCTTACAGCACATTGAAACATTTGGTATTAAAGCTTCTCCCTCCTTCCAGGACAAATTTCACTCTTTTCTGATTAGAAGAAACTATTTTTAGAGAATAATAATGGTTAGATTGCTTTACTCTTCTGATTAATTTATTTTGTGGTTGTTTAATCAGCAGATCGTGATTAATTGGCTTTACTAATTTCCATTCTATTCTAAAAATGCATAGTTAGTAATCAGATTATTGCAAACATACAGTATTTAGTACATAACTGTACATATGTTACCAGTAAATTAATACACCAATATGGCACTTGACTTGTACTGGTAGATCTCAGAAGACTTGCAACTGTGAGTAGGATCTAATAATTGGTTCAAAAAGAGGTTAAGGCATCACTTCTCTATTTCTTAATTGTGGTAAAATGACCTGTGTGTTTCACCAAAATTTATTGTTATCGCATTTTCATGCATGCCAAGTAGCTGAAAACTTTAAAATGTTTTTTTTTTCTTTTTGGTTGCTTTTGTTTTTTAGTTTACATGCATACTGCATTTATAATATTCAGTTTTCACCAAATATTATCTACACTTAAGTAATTGGTGAGAGACTCTCAAAGGATAGTATTCACTTTGCAAACATACACTTACCCCTTGCTGCATCTAATTTGCATAAATCTTGTGCGCACAGAGTAGATTCGACACCATGCTCCCAACGTCTGCCATTTTGGTTAGCAACTTGTCCTCATTCTCCTTCAACTGCAAAGGAAGGTGGGGGAGGGGGCTTACTAGACATGTTACTGTCCTAGAGCTGAGTATTGTTGAAACAGTACCATTATTAGTAAAGGTCCTCGATCTCAACATATGCAGTACTCTTGTAGTATTTCACTGTTAACTTTAACATAATCATGTCACAAGGCACAGGTTTACTCGTGATTTTTATGCTGTAAAAATGTTTCACCTAAAAGTACATTTTAATTCATAAAAGCAATTATTATATACCTATTTTTATTTTTTAGTTGCTTTTGAAGAAATTGTTCAAACTAAACACCCATGTACATTTACTGTAGGTGCAGTATTTTGCCTGATGGAATAATTTACTTGCTGAAATATACTAATGCTGCAAAGTGTTTTTCCTGAAATTTAAGGCCCAAGGGAAAATAAAGCAAAAATATTGCCATGTCTGAGAGATTTTGAAACAAGTTTATACCAAAATTTCAAACTTTTGGTTTTTTTTAAGGGAATATTACAGCTACTAGGAAAACATTCTCTTTGCATATTAGGGAGATTCATTAGAAGTGTTACTGATTTTAAATGTCAGGTAGCTACTGGAGCTCACCAGGATGATGGTAGAGGAACATGGCTGCAATTCAACTCCTCTTCTTAACGGGTATAATTAGGCAAGAGTGTACATTTTAGTCACTGCAATTCATCTCCCAGGATTGCCATCTAAGACCCCCATCCAAGGGACAATAGTGTATCCCCAGTCTTTTGCCACTTTCCTGAAGACTCTAAGGGGTGGTGGATGTTTGCTTTTCAGCACTGCTTGACAGCTGCTGATCTGTAGAAAAGAAAAAAAAAACTGAAGAGGACAACTTTCTATATGGACAAGTTGGACAACTCTCTTAATAGTCTGACAACCAGTAATGAAACCCATGTTTAAGTTGCCAGTATGTATCCACCTCAGCATTGCTGCAAATTAGAAAGCAATGTAGTCACCATCAGATTTGTGGGTGGTTCCACAAGGATCATCAGGGGACATGCAATGCAACACATTTAGCCACCAAATCAACTCTCCTCTGTCACCTTGAATTGAAAGTTTCTGATGATTCTGATCCTTTCAAAAGTGTTAGTATTGTATAATAATTGTACATTTATTATATCTTTCTATTGACTTTAATGGAATCCTCAAAAACATAAGTATAAGTTGAATTCTTAAATCACATCTGGTGCTTTTCGTAGAAATGATCATTTTGATTTTTTATGACTACAGTCTTGTTAAAGTCAATATTAAATTTGCTGGATCAAGGTACTGTATATGCAGCATGTATTTTTTCTATGTGCAAAGAATCTACACTAATTTCCTTGTCCTGTTGATGACTTTGTGAAATTTGAATACATATGCTGTTAGAGGTAGTGTGTGCATGATCAGGTATCCACTACTTTAATGTAGTTTTGGGTTCATGCAACTTGGATTTTGTGCTTATCACCTTTTTTTTTCATAGAGAACACACATCAACTTTTTTTGGGAGGGGGGGGGAGAATGCACATCTTCATTTAAACAACTTCAGTTGAAAACTTGCAAATGATATTGTAGTGTCCCACAAAAAAACTCTCTACAGTCAGGAACTGTCATATTTGTTTTAAAAATAAAGCACTTTTGTGTGCTTAAAAATTGAAGTCTTAAATTCACTCCTTTCAGTGTACAGTGTAAATAAAAGTATTTTGTTTGATGTGCAAAGGTCTTAAAATATTAACAGTAATACTGCAAGGTTGCTTGGATACAGTCAGCTCTTGTGTATGTTTACAAAAACTTTTGTCATCATTTCTACCATGCATCTGGTAGACAAACACAAGCCTGCAGGTGACCCAGTACCTTTGGTTGCCATCTTTGCATTAGGTTCTATCTCTGAGTGCTAAATTTACATATTAAAACTATGGAAAATGAGGTGCATGGAAAGGTTCTTTTGAAAAAGATGGAAGTATGTAGTATACATTTGTATTCTTAGTATGTTCTTGAAATGTATTACCACTTTGCTTTCCCCCTTGGCAGGTAACCTAGCCTTGGAACTCTTGACAATAAATGGAAGGGAAGAAATTTTGGTGAAAAATTTGGCATCAGACTTTATTATAAATCATTTAATCAAATGTTTAGGAGGATACAGTATTTAATTGCTACAGAACTATTCCTTTTATTATTACAGATCGCAGTGTTGATGTTGAAAGTGAGGAGGACGGGGAAGAGTCTTACTCTTCTGACCCGGGAGAAAACAGTGACAGTGGGGAGAACATGGTGGAAGGACAGGTATGAATAACTGAAGCGGTACTTTTACTTTTCACAAGGGTAGTTGGAGGGAGGGATAATGGGAGATATATAATCTCTAATAGTAGTAGTAGACTTTGTTTATCTCTGTATTTGAAAAAAACATTCTGCTTTCTTCCCTGTTATTTTTAGTTTTTTCTTATGTTTTATTTTCATTATTATAATTTTTTTTGAGGATTGAAAGAAATATTGGAACTGATTTAAGCTTACAGCAGTAGTTGAGTACTCTCTGTCTATGAAAAGCAGGCATGTTATTAAAGTTCTTGAGGATTGTGTATAGTTGGCTAGAAAAATAAAACTGATGATAATCTTGATGCCGTAAACTCTAGCTCTGTAAGAAGGAGCTTTGCTGGTTTTATCAGGTTATCCTGTCAATTTTGACAATCTCTTCTGTTGTAAAATGTCAAATTAATTATTTCCCTTGCATGCTTTCATCCTGTCTCTTAATACTGTACCTAGTGCTTCATGTTCCCTAGTTGTCTTCTAGTGATAAGAATCTTGATTTTGAAACAATATTTGGAGACATTTAAGCAATCTTTTCTAAATTTTGTTTTTCCAGTGAATGTCATGCAAACTGTCATGTGATGATGCCTTTTATAATAATCCTGTCATTTAAGGTGATGCCTTCAAAAATGAGTTCTTTAAATTGAGTAAAAGGTGGTAGTGAAGCTTGAAGCAGACAGACAATTTTTATTAAATTCATTAATACTGTGATAATCAAAATGGAAAACTGACATTTATGAGCACATAAATAAAAAAAAAAAGTAGAAAAGGAAATTAAGTTACGTGTGTTCAGGACACTCATGTATTTTTGAAAAGGTGCATATTCAGAGGTTTTATGTGAAAATATGTTCACAGCGCAGTGTTTATTTGCATTTTGAAGGATCTATTAGGAGAACCTGAGGAGGATCAAGTATCTGGGAGAAAAGCTGGTCAGATCAAACTGAGACCTTCATTTAATAGGGTGAGTACATACATTTAGTAGTCTTAGTTGCAAGCCTCTAGCTGAGGTGTGGGGGCAGGGGGAGGGTATGTGGGGGCAGGGGGTGGTGCCCTCCAGAAAATTTCTCACCCTCCCTAGAAAATTCAAAATAGACATTGCCTTGAAGGCTTTTTAGTATGTTTTGCCATCTCCCCAAGAAAATATTTTGCCCCACTCGGAATCTATTTCATGCCCCTCCCTTCTGTACCATGTCTGGCTATGGGCCTACTAAGTTAATTAGCATGCATGGTTCTGATTCATTCAGCAGTGGAAATATTTTTCATGTATATATATACTAATATTTTTGTTGTGGCTGTGTCATTTTAGCATAAACATCTTGAGTAAGACCTTCCTAAGAAACTCAAGAAGAGCCTAATTAAGCCAGGAACTTGAGGATTGTTTATACCATGGAATAATTCACCTGGTTTCTTTCAGTATTATGTGACAAAATGCAGCACATCAGCTACACAGTCTTTTATTTTTTATTCCTTGCCACAAGGTCAAAACCTTGTTAATAAGATATCTCTAGTAGGGTAACTGTGAGGGAGGATTCTAATACTTAACATGGGATTGCCCATATTGAGAAGATGCTCCCTATGTTTTTTGTGGAGGTCAAAGGTCATTTGGGCTCACCAGAGGTAAAAGATTAAATTCAACCAATGACCAAAAGAAATG
>WURT03436446.1:0-22598 GCA_009936505.3 Holothuria glaberrima
GCACCAAGCACAATGGCAACAGGTTCCATTTTTAAAGTCTCTGGTATGAACCGGCCAGGATTCGAATCCCCGACCTTATATAAAACATACAGACCAGACCTAGTATTACCGTTAGCTACACAGTGCTCATTCTCTTCTTCTTATTGTTGATTTCTGTCTTTGAAAAAAAGTAGTTTTGGCTTAGTCTTAATCATGACAATCGAGACTGGTCTCTAACGTTCATAAGGTAGGATAACAGAAGAAACCTGACAATGAAATAAACAATGAGCTCTTCAATGTATCTAAAGGCAATACCTTTGAGAATATAAGAGCCCCAGACATAAAGAATGAACAATAAATTTCATTGCATTTTTATCTTTGCCATTTTCTAAAAACTTTCATCAGATTTGTCTGGAACATTTTCCAGATACGCTATGAGAAAACTCTGACCAAAGCAAAATGAGCATGTCTCTTCAATACTAGTTAATGATTTGAAGATTGCATAGGTGTATTCACATGGAAAGGTATAGAATAGAGGTATTACTAAATCTGAGGATACAGGACTGAGAAATAAATTCAATGAAAATCAAATTGGTTGCTGTAATTTCAGCTTGTGAAAGTTTCAAGGATGTGGTCCTAGAATTTATGTGTAGGTTAAGAAAATAAATGTAAGAACTTTCCATAAACTTCTTTTCCTCCTCGTGGTGTTCACAAAATTAAATGTTCAAAAATGAACATAGCTATGTGCAGGCTTTTTTCTTTCTCCCAAATTTCTTTTCTTTCCTCCAAATTTCTTTCTTTGGGTTGAAGAGGACTAGACCATCCTCTGCATGTGTGCCTTCATATTTTTGGCCTACATAAATTTACTTAGATCCAAAATTGGGCCTGAATTATATGTTTAAGGATTGAGTTTAATATCTGAACACCATGTATACATCTTTTAGAGTAAACAAAATCACTGTATTTTTTAAGGAATTATGCATGGGGCCAGGGAAGGTAGACCATGGTTGGGAAGGGATTAGCTGCCATCCCCTGGCCTTTGGAAAAAACCTCTATCTGTTAATAAAATTACCATTTTGACAATCTCATAGAAAAACCTACAAGAAATTTCACCTCTATTTGTGAAGAACAGAGAGGAAAAATTTTCAAAGGAACTTTTCCAAGAATGGAAGTCACAGTCAGTCTTAGACCTGCACACTAGTGCAACTTAAGTAGGCATGGGGGAAGGAACAGGACACCTGAGGGAGAATGGGTGACTGTTTATCCTCCCCCCTCCACCCCCAAGGAAAATTTCCTTTCAGCTACATACTGACCTTAACATGTGCCTAGGACCCTACTCTATCAGATATTCACATCTCGAACTCCATGACCACTGTTACTTGCAATTGTGGTATGCATAATTGTTAACTTACTCAAGTTCGATCAAGAGAGGTGCAACTCTATCAAAAAGCAGCTGGATACAAACTTGCTCAAGAATAGTAAAATAACGTGATCATCACAATTAGCTCATAGGCAGGTACTGAGAACAATGATATCATCCATACTAAGTCACAAAAGAAAAAAATGTGGGGAGGGGGGGACTAAATTTACCTTGTAAAACCAGAGCCTTCATGCAAATATGTCCCAGACAAAACCAACTGCCCATATCAAAAATATAAAATTGCTAAATTTAGAAATCTATGGGATGATTGAAGGGACATTAATAAACACTACCCTACCTATTAAAAGTCAGTTTTTCAATACAACATGAAAAAATTAGAAAATCTGTTCTCCCCTTCCATTCTGAATTCATTTTCAGAAACAAGTTACTGGTATTAGTTCATTACATCCTACTATTTTATTTCAACTCGTATCTCCCCATGTACATACAGCTTACAAAATACTATCAGAAAAGTGATCTGGATCTGGTAGCTAGCAACAGTGGGCTCAAAAGCCACATGTGGCTAAGATTACTGTGAATATGCTGGCAGTAATATTTCAATGAAAAGGTGATTTAATTTTACCTTTACCAGGGTGGACACACTATGTGAAGGAGACTTAACGATAATGGCATCACCAGGCTTTTAAGAGACAAGCTGTTAGGTTGGAACAAAAGCGTCTTATTAGAGAGAAATATACAGATTAAGCCAGTAAATGTTAGGTCCCATTATTATCAGAAAATGTGCCAAAAATATGGATGTAAATTATCCCACCTTGTCCTTCCCCCTTACAAAGCAACCCAGGCTAAATTCCAGAGACTAGCACGCTAGCAGATTTGTCTTTGACAATTCTTCACCAGTTTATGCAACTATCAGAGGTAAAAGGCTTGAAATGCACTTTAAGCTATCAAAAATGCAGATGGAAACCCTTTTACATTTACACCACAATTTAATGTCATGTGACTAACCAACTTAAAAAATTTACTTCAGATGTGCAGTGTTCCAGGAGGGAATACAGTTGAATAATGTTGGTTGAACAGTCCAGCTTACAGATGCAGGGATTGAAACCCAACCTCTCCCATCTATTGCCCAAATTAGGCTCAAATACTTCCAACTTTATCCAATCTGCTATGATACCACTCCAAAATAAAAAATAAAAAAAAAAAAAAAAAAAAAATAGACCGTTAGCTGCAAATAATAAAAGACCATGCAACCATGCAACAGATACCTGTATACCACTGGAACCACTGACAATCCACAAAGCCCAAACTAGAAAAAAAACAGTTGAGAAATTTGAATGGTTTGTATCAACTCATGGAACCATGGCCGAGATACTACATACTGTAGTACATCCATATTGGAACCTAGACAGGATCACCTCATGTTTGTGACCTCAATACATTGGTAGCTGCTGGGCAACATTATTGCAACCTTTAACCTCATAACTTTAAAAACATACCCCAGTAATGAATAAACTCGATTCCTAGGGGCTGATATTGCTTTCTCTACCATAGTACCCCTGGAGAATGTGGGATAAACAGTTTAAATGTAATGCCCCTTCTATATTAAGTTTTGACTGCATTTATACTGTTCTTCTAAAGTCCAGTGCATATTAAGGGATGAGGTATTAGAATAATGAAGAGAAAACCAGGCAAGTCTTTTGGTTTAGAAGGGGTGAGTGAAGGGTAAGGAAGGTAGAAAGAAGGGAAGACAATGGAGGATTAACAATGAGTATGCCCTACACACCAACATAAACTATATGTTGATCAAAGCCTGAGAAAGAAATGCTTGTATGAGCACGTACAACTTTACGGCACTGGCGGATCCAAGGTGGGGGGGGGGTCAACAGGAGCCATGGCCCCATCCAAAGGTGGACCAAAGAATTGTTTCCAAAAATTTGCTGAATAATTAAGGAATAAACTTACTTCACAATTGTACACTTTTTTTGTACCAAATCGCATCTGAGGGCATTCAGTTATAGACACCACTCCCCTTTGACCCCTCCCCCATATCACTGTACCACCAAATTGGCCTTCCCAAACAAAAGCCCTGGATCCGCCAGTGCTTTACAGAAATAAGACAGATCAGTATACAACATTTTTACACCTACACAACCTCCAATGGCCAAAATGAAAATTTGGGGATAAAAAGTATGCCATGTTGTGCAGATGATGAAAGGATATAGTTGACCACAACTACATTTGCAGTGGTATCTCCAGTGCCTCTTTTCTATTTGGCAATTATTGGGTATGAATTTTTCATTCACCCACAATGCTCCTGTGAGTCATTTCTTTACCTTTGTGTCAATAAACCTCAGAAAACTAAGTCAATATTTTGCATCTTAAGTAGCCATTATTAACTATCTAGTCCTACAAGGTAGGGTAGATTAGATCACCCCTCCTTCCCCCCCCCCCCATTAGCTGTTTGAAATGCTATATCCCTCTGGATCTTTGCAAATTTTTCATGCATTTACTTGAATAAAACTTTAATTCATTGAATCTCACTTTGTCTCTAAGCATATTACACTTTAATTCAGGGGTGCAAGCCTTTATTTGAGTTTGATTGGGTGGGAGGTTCAAATTAAGGGGTGAAGGTGGGGTTCAAAACCTGCAAACAATAGCTTTTAAGTTATGATTGGTGAATGCATTTTTCACTAGAAACAGACAGGTGCACTAAGGCAGTGAGCCTGGGTCAACATATGGCTGCAAGCCTTATCAGTAAAAACACAAAATAACACTCAGTGGCTACACTAACAGCAGAGGAATAAGAGTTCATGCTAAAAGGTGACAGCCCACTAGAAACAAGACCAGAGCTGACCCTTTGCTACTGGTACTCCCGATGGGTAAAACTCTGGAAATAGTGGAGGGGTGAAACTACAATGACTAATGAACCATCAATGGTTAATCAGTATGGATATTAAATTGGCAATATTGGTATATTCACAGTATGATAATATGATAATAAGTATAACAACCTCTCATTTTATTTGTGATATATGACTTAAATGATCCAAGAGAAGATACCAGGATATTTTCAATCTGCATACATATGAGATCTACAGCTTCACAGTAAGATGCATGGTTTTGAAAAATACACAAGAGGAAGCTAAAATCGACTCCTATTTGTTATAATGAATTCTCTTTTAAAAATATATCCACACAAAAAGGTGGAGTTAGCATGGTGGTTAGAGTGTCTATTTTGCATTTGTGAGGTTCCCAGATCAAATTCTTATTGATACACCTTGGAATTTTCTGCTGACTGAAGTTTGCTTGAATAGCAAGAGGTGCTGACTGCTGAGGGGGTTATCAAACTGATGGTATAGTGGGTTTCTGCTTGTTCAATGAAAGAAGTCATTCCTTTGACAGCCCTAGGACACTTAATGACGGCCGTGAGAGTAGAACTGAGAGCAATTGGTATACTCCTGCCTTTTTAAGCTCTCGATACTAGTCCAACAGAAAATCTCACTGAATTTTATCTACAACTTGATATGGGGTCCTCAATCAGCATCACTGCTTCCTGAACTTGAATACATCAACCTAACTTACCCATAAAGATTTAGGAACTGGAAGCAGAGATAGAACCGTACATATCTCATGGGCAGGGAATCTTATGCTGATCACGTTTAAAAAATAATTGATGTCCATTCATACTACCAGTTTGATCTTTGTAAAAATGTGTAGGTGTGACAACTTTGAAACACCAAATAAACCCCCTGAACCCCCATACGGGTCCAAGCTAGCTAGACCACCATACCGGTAAGAGCACTGGCTGTGTGTTAGGCCATTGACAGCAAGGCAGTTCTCTTTGCCTGCCCCAGTCCACCTAGCTGAAAATGGGTACTAGTTTTAAGTAGGGGGGGATCCAGTACTGGACCAACATCCAGGTCTAGGGGAGGGTGTCACACTTGCAGTCTGATTAATGATTTGGAAAATGGATACAGGAAATAGCCTATAGGCAACCTGAGGGCATTTGGGGGGGGGAGAACCTCCTAAACCATGAAGAGTCACAATTCTGGTGGGTTTTTGTAGGTATTGAGTAACTGTATGATAACAGTTGAATTCTGAAATATTAAAGAAATAATTCTGCAAAGCCTGTAAAAGTAACAGGTTATACTATATCTAGCTTTTGCTATTGCTAAAGAAAGAAATATGCAAAAAATTCACTTTAAATGTAGAACATTAGTACATAGTGCTAAATTTTGCAACATCTGGAGGTAGGCTTCATAAAAATGACATCAACATGAATTTATGCCTGCAACATGATGCACTAAATGTGCATATGACCCTGTGGTGACTGATGCAGTCTTGACTATTCATAGCATTTCCATGCTTCCTGAAGGTATGAACTTCAATGGAAGCACGAATGTTTGTTTCAAAGGGAACGCAATAAAAATATAAATGTTCATGCTAACAGACCAGGATTTTGGTGGACTAATAGCACCTGGGAAAGATAACAGGCCACATTTACATAATGTGTAGCAATATATCAGCTTAACCTAACACATATAATGCATTGTCCCTGTCTGTAGTATGCTGGTATTGAGCCTTATTCATTAAAATGCTATGGGAGAGCATCTTCCATGGCAGAATGAAAATGATATGCCTTTCATAACTGAAAAGTTTTGTATGTATATATTTATAAAAAAAATTGCACATAGATCAAATCTATCAGGTGAAAATATTCAGTAGATTTATTCCCAACTGCAAGATATGGGTATGGTGCTCATCTGATGTGGCCCAGGGATGCAGGGTTGATCATTTTAAGCTGATAGAGAAAGATATCTGATAATCTAGCCCACACTTGATGGAAATGGAAGTACTGGAGAAAAAGCATGACTGGGAAAGTCTTACACAACAGTCAAGTTTTTTCATCTCACTGACTTTAAGCAGTGTCTGATTTTAATGGAGTTGAAAGGGTCGTCCCAAGAACAACCATTTTGCGCAAAATAATTGTCCTGCCTAAAAATGGGTTGTTCCACTCTTTTTGAAACAAAATTGCAAAAAACCAAACTGAATAATGTAACTTATATGAGTGATGTTACGTTTGCTACATATATTAACTACATCCTTTGCGAAAGTAACACTTCCCCCCCTTTCCCCCCTCTGGAGGGAAAAATATCTCTTCCATTGTACCCCTATGCATTAAAGGAAACAATATCAGAACATGATTCAAGTGAAATACGCATATATGGGAGCGGTCTTACGTGGGGGAGGGGGGATGGGAAGTTGAGTACTTTGTCACAAATTTTTAAAATTGGTGCCTCAAAAGGAGCATATGTTTTGCTGAAAAGGCAGCTTTTCTTCTCCGATGAGGAGTTTGCAGCCCCTTTCCCCCCTCCCACCACTTTGTATACCTATCAATGATATCCCATAGTATATTTCACATGAAGGTGGTTGGTCATTGCTTGCTTCGTGCTGTGCCTGCCATAGGCATATTAAAGCATGTGGGACCACTTGGATTGGGGGGCACATTTTTTGGCCCTAATCACTTTGCCTTTTCAAAAAAGTTTTGCCCAAATTTTTACAGATTTTGTTCGAATTTCAGGGTCTTCCAAACATTTGGTGACTCGGTTTCCCCCATTTCCCCTTCCTCATACGCCTGTGTCCATAAGAATACTAAATATGGGTTTAAATGCACTGATATTGTGCTTAACATCCTGTTAAAATTTGGTTGTCCAAAGGACACCCTTGCATACAAGTTTTTGCAATATTTGGGGGTCTTTCAGAATTTCTGGTTATCTTGGACTATAGGAGTATTGTAACCTTTGACACAGTTGTAAGTCATGATTTTTCTCTTTTTCATTAGGATCTCTTCTATGAAGATTAAATGAGAAGCACCAAGTATTTCCCTATCTTTATGAAAGGCAACTGTTTGTGAAAAAGTAAAATCAATTTGAAAAATAGTTACAATAAATTTTCAGTCTGAAAAATCCACTGAGCAGCAATGTACACTTGAAGCAACAATCCACCCGGTAAAGTTCCCTGTATATTGTAAGTAATAATTTGAATAATTGCCACACAATACTCTTTCAATAGCGGCCAAATTTCACCACTAATATATATATATATATTTAACAACTGGAAACTGTCCTTGCCCTTTACAATATCCAAGGGTCAACCGAGTCAAGCACGCAGCAAAAACGTGAAATCAATATTCTTAAATCTACCATCACCGTTCATCAAGATATCCTAGGCTGAGTAGTGTGTCCCAACTGTGCTTTGTTACTAGACCAGAGAGAAAGAGATACCAGGGTAGGGTGAAAGAGGTAGGACATTAATTATTTGCACTGTTGGTCTTGTTCATGATTTGTAAACTAGAACATACTTGTATAACACATCTACTACTCAAAGCCAAATGTGAGCATAGTTTCTGCAAGTTATGGCTTTACTATTACTGTATTAATTTTTCTAACACTTAACTACCATTATGATTATGCCAAAGATATTTTAGGTATGCTATAAATGCTATAATTTAAAAGAATGCCCACTGTTCCCACAATTCTCTATTCTTCTGAGTCACTGGACCTGAGCAACCATTCAGCCTTTGACCTGGTCTACCAAAACAAAAACAGATCCATTCTGACCTGCAGGAATACAAATCCACTGACCTGCACATTTTGGTAATGTTTTCATGAAAGGAAATTTTTACTCTGTGAAAACTGAAGTGGCAATATGGACAAAGGAATGGTGATCAAACTCAAGGTAAAGGTCAGGGTCTGTATATTTCCTCCCTTTTTGTTGAATGAAGAGTTCAGTATAAAATGGCGGGGGTGCTTACAAACAAAATTTGGTCAACTGAGTAATACCAAAGAATGTATGGAAGTGCTTGTTACCTCTTAAAAAATGTAAATATCCATAAGCTGCTCAGAAGTGATGCTTAACCTAATTGACATAGAAGAGAGTCTTACCACATAGAGCAAATTGGTGTAATGACACCTTGGCAAATGAAAGTATTTCTTTTTTGAATTAATGTTTGCTGAGATGGAGATTGTTCAAGTGCCATTTTTTAATATGATGTAAATAAAGGTCCACTGAATAATGCACTTTTTTCAGGTAACTAAACTTAAAGCATCACATGTATCTGTTTGTTCTAAACTGGGAAAAGAAGAAGGGTTAAAGGGTATAACAAGTCCAGACAGGAAGCAAGAAATAACTGAAGGAAAGTTTTATTCTGCACTACTGGCTATTCCTTTCCTTTCCACCCTCCCTTCTCCCTCCCCCCCCCCTCCTCCTCTGCTTCCCTTCTGGCTGCTGCAACTTGCACTCAAAATAATGAATGGACTAGATTTGTAAGCAAAAATGCATAGGAGATGTACGTCAATTTGGAAAAAAAAATCTAACAATGGACCATGAGGTACTACCCCCATTAAGCCAGGGTCAAGTGGCCTACTAAGAGGCCTCTGCAAAAGATCAACGGTCATTTTACTCAATGTGCCCTTAACTTTGTGTGGACTTCTGCCTAAATTAAGCTCATGTGACTTCCATCCCTTACAATACCTACAGATAAATGCTACAACACTTTCACCTTACCCTTAACAGCAACGTTTTAATTTTCATGTTAAGAAGAACTAGGGTATGCAATTTTTTTCTCCAGTACACAAAACTGTGAATTTGCTTCAACTTTAAAAAAAAAAAAAAAAAAAAGTTGCACTGTTGTAAAAATCTGAAAAACTTACATCCCTTATTTATGAAACAAAGTAGACAGATTTAGCTCAATTCTTAAACTAAACTATAAAAGAAGATAACACTCTTTCACAAGACTTCTAATACACAATTCCGTAAGACAAAAGTGCCTTTTCCCAGCATGCCAGGCATTTTTTTTTCTCATTTTTTGTTTCCAATGTTTGATTCCCTATTCTTGGTAGCAATCAATCTATTACATGTTTTTCATGTTTTTATTTGGTACCCCAATTTCAAGAGGTTCTGCAAGATTATCTTTAAGTCAAAAGATATCTATTGACTATTGTGTGTACCATTCATTTTCCTGAGCACTACTTGTGCCAAAGCATTGCAGTAATTAACAATTTACTCTGAAAATTATTACGTACTAGAGGGCTTCTGGTTCAAACCATTTTCCCATGTCCCTCTCAGCAAAATTTCAACTTTGCTTTTCTAATTAACATCCTCCATTAATTGTGAGCAGCTTACTGCTAAATGCATGAAATAATGTTCTTTTCCTACTCTTCTTTCATTGGCAAAAAGCAATTTTTAATGTAACTTTGAGACTATTTTTTGCACACTACAGCAGAGCCTGTTTGCCTAGTTACTTTATAATTAACCCACCTGTTGCCCCAATCTGTTAGCCTGTTCAATTTAATTTATGTACACTGCATGTTAATTGAATGAAACGTTAACTTTGTTCACCATTTCAGATGAGCTTTAATCAACTTAAAATTGCAATATTTGTGTAAATTCTGTTTTAATTTCTTTCTTCTTTCTATTTTTTCTTTCTTTTTTTTGTTTCTCCCTTCTGTCATTTCCTCCTACAGAATGGAGAATCTTTTAAATGAACTCCTGTTTTAAAGCTTAAAAGTTCCTTCTGGGAGTTTTAACCAAGCTGATTTGAACTGGCTTTGTTCAAATCGAACTTATTTCCCTTATCAATTAGTTTCTAATCATGTGATCTGAACAGCCTCTACAGCAGTGATGAGATGTCACAATCTGGTCAGTGCCACTCTGTGGGAGATACATCTCTAACTGGCATAAAAACATGCATAAAGAAAGATGGAAATGCAGAACTTGTGACAGGTCAATTTGCCACAGTATTGACTGCAAGGTGCCCATTTGGACATGCTATATGACCATCTTTTGGATAATATTCATAAGTATGTGCTGTCATAAACACAACTCCCAGATTATGAGGTTGGAAGGAAATTTTTGGCAACTACATGAATATTCTGATATCTTCATCCCATTTTTTCAATAGTCACAATTACTCTATTGTAGAAATATTTTTCATATTTCCTCAGATAAGCCTTTCAATTAAATTAATATGGGATGGAATACCACATGACCACTAACAAAGTCACCCACACTTTAACCCCCCATCATAACAATTAAAGTACAGGAGAATGGCATCAGGCTATTTGGTTAGTTAGATGGGGTTTAATGACACACCAACACGTATGTGTTATATAGTGTCAGCTAGAATAAAGGGATAAAAATCAACTTAAAAAAGTAAAGACGGGGTAAAATGATCGAAGCTTTTGATTTGGCTCTCTGTACAGCAACAAAGCAACGTTGCAATCTAAATATACAAGTTTACTTTCGCCCCAGTTATTTGGGGGGAAATTACAAGTTTTCAGTTAGCAATATATAACAAAACACTTAAGGCACCATGACTTTCTCTATTGTAAAAATTACTCATAATTTTTAGAAACACGGATACAATGACATTTACCTTCTGAAGTTCAATGCACACTTTACGTATGGAGACACAACAACCAGCTTTTTGCCGTACAGCGGAAGCACCCTCACTGTTTTAACGGCTTGACTGGGTTTAAAATGTAGTAATGCACTGTGTCAGTGTTCTTCCTTACTTAAGTTTTTATGTCTCCTGCAGAAAACCTTTTTGAATATGCAATGATCAGAAATTGCTAGATCACAAAAGTGGACAATTTCAAACGTCTTAAACATGTTCTCTGTTAAATGGCTGTTAGTACATTCCTGTGCATGATCAAACATCACCTCACTGGATGAAATGACAATCAGCTATAATTTAAACAAATTAACATAGACTGAAAAAACCATTAACTTCAAAAACCCTTCAAAGTTATCATAAAAATTACCCCCTATAACACAGAAAAGCTACTCTTTTGAGTAGAAATATATCTTGGTTCAATAGTAATCTTCTAATTAAATAAACTTGTTATTAATCTTTCATGGTTAACTGGTTATAAAAATATCTACAAGTTATAGCCTGTTTATATTTCATATTATTATTTCTCCTGAAAAAATTGGAAATCATAAAATATAAAATTATAAAAAATTGTAGGCATACCTGAAAAAATTTTACCTGTAAGTAAGAAAGGTATTTAAGTGAGTTTATTATAGTAGGCTCATCAAAAAACTAATCAAGGTCAACGTGAGTATAGATTAAATTTTGAACTTCATAGAACTCCAAAAAATTCAGTTGCCAACGAGTTGCATTTGTAAGCCTTGCCATGATAGTACTATATTCATACAATTCATTGTGCAATTTTTTGACATATGAGTATGTGGAAAAAGTCAGTTGCAATCAAATTACGATTCTTATGAGTCCATTATACCTGTTGTCTGTTTTTTACAATACCATGAAAACTTCTTACAATGTACCCTGTATTTGGAAAAGCTAACTCCTTCTGTGGCTTGCTTTGTATTCCCACATGTCACACTGTTAGCTGCTTCATTTTGCACCAGGATGGGTGTAGCTAAGTACAAACTGATCAAAGCAATCACTGAGGAATTTTTCACCATGAAGCTTTCACGAAATACTTTCATTACGTAAACCTAATAATACAACTAAATGTTAACTACAAATTGAACCCAATCTAACAAGTATATGCTACTAAAATGCATAACGATAATAACCTTACTGAAAACACAGCTTAGCAAGCAAAGATGTACACTAGTTAGTATATCTATTTTTTTAAGTCCCATTGGCCAAGCTGGAAGAACAAAATGCTAGCAATTATTGCACACCTTTGAAAGGTTATGTCCCAAAAAGGGACACATGGAATGTGACCAACTGCTTAGCCTTCAGACCTTCACATCCTATATGGCTCCAATCTACACTGGCTGGAATAGAAAAGATCTTTTTTTCAATCTTAGCCAAAAGGCACAGATACATACTGTAGATCTGTATCAGCCTGACTACTGCATGAATACAAATAAACAACTCTTTGTCATGTCTAGAAATTCTGAGGATCAATTTTTCCAGAGAAATCACAAGAATCAATGTTTAACTTTTCATAACACAGTACACTGAGGGAATGGTTTTTTGCAAGTATATATATATATATATATAGTTAACGTAAAGAAGGCCCACAGGCCGGTTGACATATTGAAGCACATTTCAATATTGCAAATATATACAAAATGTACAATATATACAATATACTAGCTCAGATGTACGAAATTTTCGAACACGCCTGTGTTCTTTACGTTAACTATATTTATTGTATGGAGCATACGTGGATTTCACTACCTAAATATATATATATATATGACTTTACTATACAATACATGACATTTCAGTGGTGCTAGTGAATACAATTGCTTTAGTACTTATTTATTATTGAGAAAGTAGGGATTAAAGGGAAAATGTAGTCCTTCCAATTTGAAGTAATGTACCCCAGTACACTACAGTAGTTCAGGAATGGCTCCTATCAATCTTTGACAAGATTTTTGTTACTTATTTCCTAAATTTATGCAGAATAACTCATTGGTTTACCCTAAATATTGAATGATTTTACACAGGAACATTATGATAATACTTGTGAGAGAAATAAGAGATCTGCAAGATTTAGCAATTTTTTGAAAATAAACTTGGGAGGACTGCCTAATTCTCCCTTTAAACATTTACACAGTGTTCTCATTTCAGGGAGGTAACTTTTACTTTGATCTGGCTTGTGTTCACACTGGTGTGTCAGTAAAAGATCAGAATAAAGTAAGACGTGGAAAAACAAAAAAAAAAATAGATGTAGTCCTTAAAGGGCTGTTATTTAACAATGGCAAGTGATAATTTATGTGAATTAAGCCTATGACCATAAATAAATAACAACTTCAATTTAGGTGGCTAACCAATCAACAAGATCAAATTTGGCATCTCAAGAAAGGCCAGTTCAGATTGGAAAACTGTCAATTATGCTTGGATGAACAACCCAACTTACTTTGACCAGCTGGGTATCAAACCTCAAACCTCCTGATACTAGTAAGCTTGATTGCTTCAAATGCCAGTCTTTATCCATCTGGCAAGTCTGTAGCCCAAAGATGGGCATGGGGGCAGCCCTTTAGAATATTAAACTTTACTATTCGCATAATGCACTTTAGTATATCTCGGCCTCCTAAAATATTCCAACCCCCTGGAAACCCCCCCCCCCCTTCAGTATCTTGTCTGGCTGTGGGTCTGCCACCTGGCCATAATAGGATTACATGCTGCACAAGGCCAGTGGACTAAAAATAAAACAAAGATCCTGAGTCACTTGATGACCTACAACCCCAGCCACTTAAAGAGGGGACACCTCATAGTCTTATCTAACCTTGAGCTCACATCTATTTAGATCAGACAGGTGGGTCAAATCTTCCAGGGTACTTTTATCTGTAAAGAGCCATGAAGTGATTTTACAAGAAAGTTGAGAATTCAACATGTGCCAATCTTGATATCAGATATAAATATCTAAAAATTGGTACCATGAGCTTCACAAATATCTCTGCCTTTGTTTAGTCTCCTAAACTCAAAGAACCCATTATTGATTTATGAAATTTAAAGCAACAAAGTTGGACACAATGCAACAACTGCAGCAGAATTGTCTTTAAATATCAGAAGTGAAAACCTTTTGTAATGCTCTGAATTTGTCTAGAACAAAAGACAGAGGAAATACGAATATGTCTGCTCGGTTGGGTAATCTTTTCTTTAAAACAAAGAATACTTAGATATTTATGAATAACTTCTGTTTCATCCTATTGATGTAGCTACACATGAAATAATATCTTTGATTCCATTTATCAAATTCCCCAAAAGACATATGTAGGTCAATTGAATGGGTAGCTTCAATCTTTTCTCCTTATTCCAATAGACCCTTGCATTTTGAAAACTTAATTTTCAAATCTTCAAAAATGTTTAGAAAATTGTGAGGGCTCTCTAGCAAACACTACAAATAAGAGAAAATGGAAATCACCTCAAGGGCACAGCTTACAAATTGTGAGAGACAAAAAACCCTTAATCTTTTCCAACAATTTTGTGAGCCTAAAGCCAATTGAAGTAATGCGCATCTTGTGATACCAGTTATTTCATAACATTCATAAATGAGGGGAAGAGATGTCACTACAATTGTAAATTCATGATGAAAGTTTGATTACAACTCCTGAAAGATCTCATTTGACCTTGAACACCCACCAAGTCAACATCCATGAATACACGCATATATATAGTGTTTTCATGTATTTTTACAAAAGTACGTACTTGTGGATGTTGTTCTGCAACATTTGTTTATAATTTGGTCTGCTTCCTAACCAATAAAGTAACAGTAATGTTGATGAACTATGTAGGATACGGGTCTGCTACCTATTGTCTCTTCCAAAAGCATCAGGAAGCATTAATTTTTCACGTTAATAACAACAAATTAAACAATGAATTGTCTCTCCCCATAGGAGTCTACAATCCAAGGACACAAAAAGCAAATACAGTATACATCTAGACACGATTAGGGCAAATCCTTAGATATAATTAAGGTGGGCACATGCACATGAGCAGTGTGACATAAATGTTGCACTGAGATATGGGCTGTTTGACCCCTCATCAAGTGAGACGCTCCTTTTTAAGGGGGAAGGACTGCTAAAAGTAAACCATGACAGTTAAACACATAGTAGCCAGACAAAAGAATACACAGGGGTATGATTCCCATGTTTAAGCATTCAAGTTTATTAAATGAAATATACCTCTAGATGGAAGGATAAAGAAAAGTATTTATTAAGCTGCTTTAATGGATGCTGACATACCTTGCAGATTTATGGACAATGATCAAGATACATTTACCTTCCTTGACCTTACCTTTAATTATTCCTCAATTACGGATAGTCAATGTTAAATCTCTTTACAGTTGTGTATGTGTGATATGAAGTTAATCCACCAAGTCTCATAATTAGTTTGAGAAGTTGTTATTTGCTCTTTCAGAATTTTACTTTAATTCATCTAAAAGTTACAAAATTGGCTATTTCATTGACAAAAAATCTCCAAAGCCTTTGCTTAATAGCTATGGTATAAGTTTATACCAATTTAATACAGTGCAACTCTCTCTGAAGTTACACAGATTACAGTTCATCTGAACCACTTCTCCGTCTCAACATTCTAAACTGCTGCCACCCAAATCATTCTCTGTTAACTTCAAAATCCCCTTATCCATAATAATAATTACAAATCTTTCATAATACGGAAAGAAAGTGGCCAGGTCCTTTAAAGTAGCATCAATAGCCATTAAAGGGATAGTCACTCTTATGTCAATACACAAGTTTCTTCCTGCCATGTGACTCTATTCATATCTTCACAACAAGCAAAACTAGTAAAGACATTAATAGTTCCTGGAATATTGAAGAGGAAAACTTTTATTAGCTCTACTCAGAGGAGAGGGATCTAATCAAATTTGACCTACAGGGTCTACCTTTCAATGAGAGTGTCTCTCTCTCTCTCTGCAACTGTGATAAAGCTGCTCTTATGATATGAGTGATAACTTTTCTGCAGTTTGCTTCCATTTGGAGAGAAGAGATCAATACTGAAATGTGAGTGGAAAATAATAAAGTTACCAAAATTATAGGCATTGGGATATGTGTACATCTGGGATGGAAATTTGTGGTTCGCTGGTATGCTGGCATATCTAAAATAAATCTTGGCATACCAAAACCACTTCCGTGTCCACCGAAAGTATAATGGGTGGCATACCAAAAAAGACTTACAACAATGACACACATGTTGGGCATCAATGAATGGTCAACTGCTTGCAGATAATTATTTCCATGTTACATCATCAAATGAATTATAACCAATGCACTAAATTGAATGAATTTCCAATCCTGCACGGGAATACATTCATGTTTTCTCCCTTGTTCTTTAAGAAGAATTCAAGTAAAGGGAACTATGTACTTAAGTTACTTTAGTTGTAACAGTGGTAGACTTTCCACTATCACTAGTATGAAATAACAAAACTGAGGGAACAGAACTACTGGACAGGAGAATACCATGCTGACATACATGTAATATCAGAAAACAAGTCAAGAAAGTGGAAAGCATCCTTAATACAGTCATGGTAAAGAATCTTTCAAATTTTTATGACCCCATCTTTCGGTAATAGGAAATCCTGCCAAATGATAGAGATCAACTAAGTTATAACTGAATGTAATATAATGTAATATCACCCCAGGAAAATGACACAAGTTGTAAATTATCATAGTTCCCTTTAATCTTTTAATGATATTTTTCTAAAGTTAGAAAGTCCATTTGTACACAAACTTTCCTCTACATTAGAAAAAAATTTTCATGAGGGATGTTAGCTGTGGTTATTATAAGAATTTGGGAAATATTACATCAGTTCTAAAATTTCTTCCTAATAATGATACATGAATAGGGTCTAAGAGACCCTGATGACTACTTGAAAGTTAAATGGTTAAACAAATGATGTATACTGCACAATAATGTTCCACATAGTTGTATTTAAGTGATTTTATTCTACAGGTCATTCATGCTACTGAGAGGAAGGATCCATAAATACTTGATAGATTAATGGACTGGAGATAATAACCTTTCCTGTGAAATTGTTCTGTATCTTGAAAGGGTGAGTTGCTAGAATAACTAGGGTACAAATTCAAGTTCATTATGAATTTTCCACTTCAACCATTTCAATAAAATTGACCAGGTGTGTTATCCAGTTATGGGACCATGATAAATGTGTTACTAAATGTTGCAAGAAATGGTGTACATTCATTTTTTTTTCTTTTTCATGTATAAACTATGTTCATGTACCTGTCTTACAATTTACAAAGCTTTGGAGTAAAAGAAAATCCACTGAGAAGCCATGTACTTAAGTACATGAAAATGCCAGAAGGCCACATAACCATCACATTGTCACATACCAGCTTAAGTTGCAAGGCATGATCGCATAAGTGCTTCAAAACGTCTGCAATGCTCACCGTGGATTTCATGTGATGACGATCATTGACGAGCTTAATGTACTTGTAATTAAAAGGGGCAACAGCTCTGTAGATCAATAGATATACCTGAACTATTACTCACAACCTACATTGTATGGTATCTAACAGTTGCAAGGTAGCATTAGAATAACAACAAGGCATGCAACTTGAAGAATGGGTACCATTTTAAAGTTGTATCATCAGCTCTCCGGGGAGAATACCCAGAAAATCAAAGCAAATGCATCATTAGAACAGAGTCCCTTGACATTTTTGTGAACAAGGATCCATCCTTAACCAGCAGTTAATAGCCTGTTGACTGCATCCCTACCACAGCAATAAAACAAACTAAAAGAAGAAAGTTGTAAGTATTAAACTGAAGGGGATGGAATCAATGCAAATAATTGCAAATGTATGAGGTGCATAAATTTTGAAGCCAGTCATTTATAGTTTAAGATTTCTTGCTCTACATAAAGACAAGCCATCAAGTGCTACTGGTATATCGTAACTTCTTTGAGATAAGATTTATGAAACAAAAGGTAGAGACTTAGAGAAGGCCTATGGCAGAGTGTAAAAAAACAAAATTTGGTATATGGGTTGTGAAGCAATGCCAGTACAGGACTCTGTCACTGAGAGATGAGGAAGGGTAAGGGTATGGGCATGGAAAGGCATTTTCCAGGGGGAAAAGGTCTCTGCGCTGAAATTTTTCCAAATGGCATACAACCATGGTTTTTTGGCCCATAACAAAAATCTGATTTGCTAAAGGAGATGGAGGGGGGGGGAGGAGGGTGCTACCCTATGGATTAGCTGCCTCACAGCCTATGGCTAGGGGTAGAATGAAAGAGAAGCAGAAGTAGAAGTGCCTGTCTTGTGCAACACAGTAAAGGCAATGAAAACAGCAGTTATTAATTTGGGCAAAAATTAACGACATTGTACTTCTGTGTCTCAACCGTGTCCAACGTTCTCTGCTACAAATCAATTTTCCAACCTCAGTTAAAGAACAACATGTTTTCTAA
This sequence comes from Holothuria glaberrima, assembly GCA_009936505.3. Taxonomy (NCBI): domain Eukaryota; kingdom Metazoa; phylum Echinodermata; class Holothuroidea; order Aspidochirotida; family Holothuriidae; genus Holothuria; species Holothuria glaberrima. The sequence continues at coordinate 18,289 of WURT03436446.1, forward strand.
GCTCTTTCGGAAAATATCACTAGTTTTGTGCAAAGCTCTGAATATTAACTTGTAATACTTCTCCTTAAATTTTGCAGAATGATAAATTTTGAAACTGAGGAAGTAAAACAATTCTGTCCTTCACTCATTGTTTTATTACAGTCAAAACTAAAATTTTGAATTGTGTTTGTTTCCTCCTACATAATAATGAAGGCTCAAAAACCTAAACAAAATTTTATGAGATGAAACTAAAAAAAAAATGCAAAATGGTCACATAAAAATTTTAATGACAAAATTCTTTAACAGTATTTTTTCTTGAATTTGACCTTAAAAAGACGTTTACTTCTTCTTACAACTCTACGACAGCAACTTGTCCAAAATAATACCAATTTTCTGCCTTTCCATTCAGTAGTAGGAAATTATCCACTTCAGTCTCTGCTCACAGGCTATCAACATACTTTACTGTGTTGTGAGCTAATTTTTCAACACACAGAGCATACACACACTTGGTTCATTAAACCTGTATCTACACTGCTCTCCTCTGCACCTCATCAATGGTTCATGAAAGTAAACAAATCCAGATAATGTTTTCATAAACCTCTTCCTTACTTGAGATATAGTACTCTGAACCATAGAAATCAATGATCTTATACAGCCTCCCCACCTGTGCCTCTTATGTGTCCAGCAGCCATCTATGTGTACTTCAAGATGACACTTTAAGTAGGTAATGCCCAACTTGCCTTCATAATTTGGTAGCCTTTGGGCTGACAGTCTCCCAGTTTCATTCAATTGTTAAGTTTCTACGTTCAATGCCATCAGCGGGTTTAAGTGGAAAGTAGGATGAAAGAGTCTTGCGTACTTTTAACAGGCAAATTTGTGCAATTCAATACATTTGCAGTGTATTTTTTGCAACATCTAAAACTTGGGGAAGAAATTCCATGATACATTTTCTTTTTTTTTTTTGAAATCTGTGCTGATCTCCAAACATCTAGGAGATTAAAGAATTTAAATTGTTGCTAACCCTTATTTCTTTATCAGTTAATGTTTTCAGGGCAAACAAAATGCCTTTACATTTATTACAGTGGTAAGTCATAACCTTTAAGTTGTGTCAATGTAAACACAGCAAACTAAATTACACTTGACACACTTCTCCAAATCTTTTTAAAAATTACCTTATTTTATGTCTAAAATTTAATATACACTTGGTAAATAAATGAACTTAGTATTATAAATCTCTTATTTATTATATATCCGCCCATGTCCTAATGATAACAACTGGATATTACTTAGCCATGTTGAAAATTAAATCACATGCCAAAAGTCCCAGAGCACTTAAAAGTAGAAAAGGAATTTGAAAAAAAAAAGTACAAAACCAGAAAGTGCACAAAATTGATACAATTGTATTCTTTTTCAAATATTCCCAATGGTATATATATATATGTATCCCTATATTGCACAGTTGGCCGTAATCCAACTGGACAATCCTATATCTCCTAAGTCAGGTTACGAGATGCCCATCTTTGCTTGCTGTTGATAAAAATAGGTCACCGCCTAGACTTAGCTAACACAATGCATCTCGTACAACCCAGACATGCTTAATCATAGCTGTCTGGTCTGGGTTTGTAGAGATTGCCACTGTTATAGGCAAGTCCAATAACAGAGGACTGTTAAGCCAGTGCTGTATCTGACATTGTGTAGGTGCAGGTAGGCAGCTGTATAATCTCTGGAAGAAGTGACCTTGAGTAAACAAAATTGGTGCACACACTGACACACACACACATTTACTGACCAGTCAAGTGTTGAATACAACTCTGTTTTACTTTTATATTGTCTGGGGTCATGCGAGGACAGCATCTGGGGTTTTCTCGGAAGGACAGGTATTTGTGTAGGGCTATACAGTTCCTTAGGAAGGATATGTACATATGGGGGAGGGGTAAATTGGGTAAAATGATTGCTGTAGAGTTGATATAATACACAACTTTAGTGAAATGACAAAGACTTTCATTAATTATCAGTAACAGGGGGATTACTCAATTCCAGGGAAAATTCAAGTGATCACATTTAAACTCAAGAGCAGAATTTGTAGGCCACTGCATGTTAATGGATATACCCTAGGGAAAGTGTGTGAGGTGTAAACATTGACATTGTGGGGAAACATAAGGTAATATTTTTTCATTTTCATTATATGAACTAAGTTGTTGAATTATTGACAAGAAGACAACAACTAACGTTTGGAAGGAATGATAACAAAAACCCTGGCTAATTAGTAAATGAAAATTATCCGAGTCGCAACCTGATGACAACAAAATGTATTTTGTCTTCGTAACAAATATCTTTGCAATTTAACAACAAAGGGTTATTGCATGATGTATCTAATAAACATTTTTATTTTCATAGTGTAAACCAGTCTCATGAGGGGGTTCCCAGGACATGAACTACATATATTAAATAGTACACCAGGCAGTGCAAAGATGGAACATAGCCAGTGGTGGCTATTGTGGAAGAATTTGTGTCACTTGAAAAAAATGATCTGGGCCCTGTTTCATAAAGAGTTACGATTGATCTTAAGTTTGATTTGCCATGCCATCATCCTATTGAAATCAAACTTAAGATCGATCTTAACCCTTTATGAAACAGGGCCCGGGACTGCATTTTTACCTTAAAATGAAGGCAGCAAATAGAGACCTGCACTAGAAAGGCACCATGTAGCAGACTTTCTGTGAATTCATACTCAAGCCTTGACACATTTGCCTGAATTCATAGAATTTGTTCTGCACTTGTGTATTTCTTGAAAATTAAGCATTGCTCTAAATCCGAGTTTGTATTATTTAAAGTGTTTTTACAGACGTATGTTCAGTTCAGTTTTTGCCCACTAAAAGTCTTCATTACCTGGTTAAATTGGTAGTGCCAGGATTTGTCTGACAGGGGGGTCAAACTCCCCAACGCAGGGGTCGGGACCTGAAAACCTGACAAAGGCGATGAGTTGCACAAAGCATGTCAAAACTTTTCAAAGTTTCTTTACAAAAATTTGAAAATTTTGGAGTTTTGCTGAAGAAATTTTGAAAACATGGATTTTTTATGAAAAAAAATTAAAAAATTTGGGTTAATTAAAAAAATTTGAAAATTTTGAGTTTTCAGTGAAGAATCTGCCCTTCATATGAACAAAATCAAGCAGATAGTCGGGGTGCCTGAAGGTAGTTAGGATTACATGTTTTATCGTACAGATTAAGGCTCCCGATGATATTGGAAAATTTCCCCAACAAGGGAACCAGCCTTCTCCAAAAGGGGGCCATGTTCCCCGGGCCTCGCCGCTAGCGCCACCCCTGTTGCATCCACACTCATGACATTGTACTCACATTTCACATTTCACATTTTGAGTTTGCTTTTTCAGCTTGGCATAGACCTACATAGAAAACTGGCAAGTTCACTAACATAAGTTGTAAACAACACCCAACCATTGTTTGATTAACGCTGTTGAGTTTGGACTCTGCATTATATCATGGGTTCCCCAATGATAAGATTCAGTCTGCACAATGGTCAGCTTGGTGTTTACAATGGCAGAGGACCAAATATACAACTAACAGAAGTACAACACTTATCTATGGGAACTGTTTGAACTGGCCACCAAATCAGAGATAAGAGCAGCCATGGAACACAAGTATGGGGTGTTAAGAGCATTCTTGTCGGTCAGTTTTACTTGATAAAATATCATCTTTTTATGTAGCATAACCTCTGCATGCACTCATACTTGCAGAGTAAATTTTAAGAAAACCGAAGAATGCTGCCATGGTTTGACATTCTGTGAAGGAAGTCCTTAGCTTTGGTACACAGGATGATGGGTTTCATTTGAAGAAAAGTATGAAGGGGAGGGGGGTAAATTGGGAACATCCATGTAGGAGGACCAGCAGCCTGGGAAAAGGGTCCAAGACACTAAATGGTGTGATAGTTTCTATTACCAACATTTGTATTCCATTTCCCTTTTTCTTTAATAATGAAAACTAGTGACTGAAAACTCTGAAAAAGGGGGAATTATATTCCCTTAGCCATCCCATGGACATGGGGCTGCTCCTAGTAACACAACTAGGCTTACGTTAATGTAACAAGGCTGAACAAGCTCTTTGAAACGGGTTAAAGGCAAGCACCTCTAAATGTTACCCTGTAGTCTCTTCTTTATTTCTATCCCTGTGGCCAGTGCTTTCCTTAAGGATTTTATTTTGTATAGCAAAACTGCTATTCATATTAAAGCTGAACTCCTCAGTAATTATACGTAATTTATTCCACATGTCATGTACATTTACTGTTCATTATATTTGCCCTGAATCTCCTACGTC
>WURT03436557.1:3485-15603 GCA_009936505.3 Holothuria glaberrima
TTAGTTTGTACCCGGGCCCCCAAAAGTAAATCCGGCCCCGTCCTTTTACCTAGCATTCTGCTATTTGAAGTGGATGTATCACAAACACTTGTGACTTTTGAATAATATGCTAATTAGTGTCCTTCTACCAAATCAGCAAACTTGGTTCACACACATCAGAATATTGGGTGAAATCCCTCTCCATTTCATCTTTTCTCAAAATGTTATTCTTTTATTTCAGACACATGAAAAATTTTGTTAAAGGGTCATGTTCACTAACATTCTCTATACTAGACTTCCAATTGCAAAATACTATTTACTGTCTGCTAATATAATTTCCTTTACAGTTCCTTGGTTGCCATAGCAACTATCTGAGCCAAAAGTGCCTTGTCCAATTATTTCTTGGTGCACATGCCCATCTATAAAAACCTTTGAGTGATCAATTATTTGTTGATCATTTCAACGTAAAAATCAAATTACCCTGACCTTAAGAATAAAATATTGCAGAAAAGAAAGAAACAAAAAACTTAGTCAATCACAAACAAAAGACGACCATATATCAGCTGCCTACTGCTATTGTAATCTATAACAATGGCTAATGTAGTATTAACTTAACAGGCCAGACGACCATGATGCAAGAAGGCCCTCATGACTCACCATTTCCAAGTTGGATATGTGTAACCAAAATTTTACAGACACTGCAAAGTATTTGGTCTTTTGGTAGTCAGAACAGCCACCACTTGTGGAAGAAAATGGGCCAGTGATGGGCAATTTACCCTAGAGCCTGCACAATTGCCTTCAAATAGTACAATCATGACATTTTAAAGTTTTATTGATAAGGGCATTTACTTCAATGACATCTTAAATATACCTTCCCCCATCCCTTGGTAAAAATTTCAAATTCACCCTGGTAGCCACTACTAGCAAAATAGATCTGCTTCATCTTGCATGGTCTCTCATAGAGCGTCACTATTCTGAGTCTAAAGAAAACATTTAAAAGATTATAAAACCTCTATCCTCCATTCCACTGAGGTTCTTCATTCAAGCAAGATGTATAGCACACCAGTCTTGGCCTGAAAAACCATTCTCTCTGCACTGTCAACTACTTGAACTATCACAATCAGACAACCATGATCAAGGCCTGATCAAGTCAAGATCATGAGTCAAAATCATCAAATGTGAAGAGACTTTTCGAACATTCCTGCAGAGATTTTTAGGATCACCTCTTTGTAAAAGATAGTGCATATGAGTAGACTACTGAGCAGTCTTCACTTTTACAGAATAGTTGTGTAATATGCATGTTTACATGAGGGTGAAAGGATGTTTATAAAACCCCTTCTGCTGCAGATAAGACCAGCTTTCTACAATATTAGGTACTGTTTCACTAGTCCTACACTTACAGAATTTCAAAAGATTTCCAAAGAATATGGCCTGATCCCATAAAACAGCTCCTGGTTCGGGTCCAAGTAGAGAAGAGCCTCAGACACTTTAGGACTCCGTATTGAAGAAATGTAGATACTGAGTTCTGAGCAGGATAATACCTCAGACATTCAGGACTTACAGTACCGTAGTACCCCAGACGTTCAGGTCTTAGAAGCATAGTACCCAAGGCCCAGATCATCTGATAGCAATGCAGTAGCATCTGAGACACTGAAAGTTGTACAACAGTATCAGTCAGACAGTCAAGTACTAATATGGTGGTTCTGCAGTCCTTCAGATCTTAGAACAGAGGTGTCCCAGACCATTCCATGAAACTGTATTCACTTATTATACAATGCTAACACACTTTTAAAGCCACATCTGGACACCACTTGGTATAGTACTGGTACTTCATTTATACCATGGGTGTATCTAAATGGGCTTCTTCAGTAGGTGGAGCCGGTAGGCTGGTTGGTATCGACGGTATAGCTATGATGGTCTCTTGACATTCAGGTACGCACCCTCCCTCACCATGAGTAAGACTGTGGCGTCTCAGGTCACAATTTCGGCGGAACTCTTTGCCACAGTTGTTGCAGTTGTACGGTTTGATGTCAGTGTGGGTAAGAAGATGCGTTTTGAGGTTGCTGCGCTGGTTGAAGGTCCGTCCACAGGTGGTGCACTTGTGTGGCGACTGCTGGAGGTGGAGGGTCTTGTGGACAGCAAGGGTCCGGGCTTGACAGAATCCCTTACCACATTCTGTGCATTTGAAGGGCTTTTCTTTAGAGTGGATGTATCTGAAACAATGAACAAAAGATGGAAAACTAAGCATAAAGGGTATTAAATAACAATAATGAAAGAAGAACAATTTGCAAAATACACAATGAACAAAACAACCAATGAGTAAAAGAATGATTAAACAACAAAACAACTGAATAAAGAGGAATGTTAACTGCATTTATCAGATAAGTTCTTGGATTACACAAAGCATGTCCTTCAGGAATGACAGAACCAATTGAAGAGTGAGGGCACCAAACACCCTGCTAACACTCATAAATGCTACAGTCAAACAGCTGTCATTAGCTCCAGTACCTAGCATAATTACATTTGAGGAAATATGTATGTGTGGGCAGTTGAATACATTTAGTGAGAGTAGGGGGTGCCCCTTCCTCTCCCTCCCTCCCTAACTTGTCACTGTATTCCTTTTGGATAATGGTAGCTCTCCAGTGGTTGAAGGACAGGACAAACATTATTCAAATTCTCTTTGGTCATAATATGTGCCAAAGACATCGCCAAAGAGATAGTAGGCCAGCTAGAGTACTAGTGCTGAAGGTGATGTGTGGGTGATTAGCCAAAAGGTTAAAGGAACGGACAGTACCTATACCCTCTTATGTTTCATGCATCTGTGCAAAGAGGATTTTTCTGCGGAATTATGTTATAATACTCAATGCTACCTTTCTCTTGATATAAAATTCAGCACTTCATTCATTTCAAAACAATCATACTTACAGGTGTCACTTCTTTTTAAGTTCTAAATTTTCAAACTAATTGCTTAATATCTACTTTTTCATTGTCACAAGTTACTGACTTTTTTTTTTTTTAATTTTGTTTCATGGTCACTAGCCCAAATGACCAGTACTGTTACACTAGTGTCTATCATGGCCACTGAAAAACTACACTCTTTGCTAAAGTATTTTTCAATGAGGTACAGTACGCACATATACAGAATAAGAAATTAATTTGATTTAAATTGAACTGGATGGCAAGTGGTGAAGAAAAAACAGAAGCTGACAATTTGCTGATAAAACCTGAGTTCCTTGTACTTTGAGATGTTTTACACAAGTAGCACTTTTTGAAAGCAGTAGTTACATTTTTTCAAAATAAAAAACACCCCCAGGGATGCTGTACTTCCACTTCATTGGTCTTGTTTGTAAGTTTTGACTGGATCTATTTCCGCTTTACCTGTCTGTTCTTGGTTGTGGGGTCAGGGCTTCCATTCCAACATTTCAAAACTGGACACAGTGAACTGAAGGTGTTACATATTTGTGGTAGAACATTCCTCCTTCAACAACACTGATTTCAACTTTTTCAACACAAAAAAATATCCCCAAATAGGAAGGGATGTTATGACATGTGGGAGTCCAAATTCAGGCGAGGGGACACCTACGGTAATTGAAAAGATGCAATGTTTGTAGAGCTGTTTTGATATATGTGGTACCCTAGATAAAAAATATCACCTCAGCTAAAAGTGCTAGAAAAGTTTAAGAAAATACAAGATGAGGCAATGACCACACAGGCATCACCAAGAGAAAGTTTGTTTTCCAGGCCTTTCTTTTTCTGACAAATATAACACCCAAAGGGCTTCCCTTTAAATAAAGTTTTCTATTTGATCTGGAGTCAAGGAACTCCATGAGATAAAAGCAATGTTTTTAATGATTTGCAATTATGAGTGTTCACAAATGAGTCAATTATTTCATGAGTAATTGACCTATGTAATCACTTTCTACAGGAAACTAGACAACTCTGTGAAAGCACAATGTTCAAATTTGATCACCAGAGTAATAAACTTGTCAAAGTGTTCAACCTCAGTCATTGTGAAAGGACAGGTAAGCAATCAATTCTACTGTATATTGCTTCCTTGCATTTCATCAAATTTGTAGTCAATTTTTAAAGTTACTGAAAAATTGTCATAGCCAAAGATATTGGAAAAAGAAGTATTTTCTGGTTTGTTCTTTTCATTTAAAGTTACAAAATATGTATAACATTACAGGCCACCTGAATATTTCCTTCACAGAATGTATAGAGACCATCAAAGAATGTATGGATGAGACCCTACAGATAAACTTAGTCAAATATCAGTATTCTGTTGCATAACAAAAGCCAAGGATAACATTTCACATTAAAACATTGCTTATTTGTCACACTCTTATGTCATAATGTACTGAAAACTAGTGTTGTACCAATACTGCAAAATGCCAATATAATCGATACCAGTACCAATATTTCAGTAGCGGACACACGATAAAAAGTTTTAACTGCCGTACTTCATTTCTCTGTGACTCCTTCCCCTACTGTAGATAATTTTCCAGCAAAGACTGCTGCACCACATGACAATAGTAAGGGCAACACTTTACACTGCCAAACATTGGATAAGGTCATAATAATTCTCACCCCTCACTCCTCCCCCTAACCCCTGCCCCCTTTCCACGTCATGACTGAATGGGTATTTTGAACAGATGATAAGGGTCTGCCAAGTGTATTTAGCTTATACCACAGTCACCGGATGGTCAGAAAAATTAAGTATTGACAAATGTGGAACCTAACTGGGTATTTAAAGAGTCTGATAACTCAATGTGACCATTGACCTCCATTTCTACTGATGTTTACTTCAACAGGAAGGAGAGGATGAAGGATATTTGCTTAAAACTCCTTCGTACTGTAAACAAACATTTCGGACAGAATCCTGGTCCTGTCAATCAATTCTTCTTTTTATCGATTTTATACACGATGCTAGAACCGGAAGCTAAGGTCCAGATAAAAGATGGAGGGGATGATAAGGTACGACTCGGAGGTGTTACAAGCAGGTAGGTACACCGAAGGATAAGCCTGACAGTAAACTCAGATACCATGGTAGAGCTTAATGTCAAAGGGATGACATTGGAGGATGACTCAACTAGTGTTAACATGTAACCACTGGAGACAGCAGGTACAAATCGTAAAGGTAGGCTTTAAGCAAACAGAAACGGGTATTGGAAGGGTCACTAAGAGTAACTTAATTGACACCTTCAGTCAACTTTTGAAGGAGATGACCTCTAAACACAGAGCTACCAATCTTGAGAGTCTGTAAATAACAGGTGAGACACCAGAAAAATTCTGGAGTAAGAAGAGAAATAATAGACCTATTGAATTGGAAAAAACATTCAAAGTGAAAAGAATTGTCAGAGTATTGTAACTCATGTAAAAAGCGAAACAGCAGTATACAAGTGCAATAAATACACCAAATCAAATTCAGTGTTTCAGTATGTAGCTAAATATATTTGTCACAGAAGGTGGAATTAATACACGAAACCAAATCTAATCACACATTGACCCTCTATTGTCAGACCCACCTTTGTTCACTTAATCACTCACTCATTAATTTTTTTTTTTTTCAACTTCAACAAATTTTCTCCTCTGGCTTCTCTTTGGGTCTATTCCCCTATCACTGTGAACAGAATTCTTCTCAGATGAAAGTTCTGTTTTGCGTAACAAACCCCGAGTGTTTCCACCAATCAAAAACCAGTATTAAAATTTATATTTACTGTACTTTCAAAACTATCACCTAGTCCAAAACTAACCATCTGCATTGTGAACCGTGAACACAAGTGCTTAACAAATTTTTTTTCCTTTTTCATGGATTTTTGTCCGTGTTCGTTTGATTTTTCAACCAGCTTGGACCAATAACACTTCAGCCTTTCTTTTCTTCAAGAATTATTTCTTTGTCTATATTTGTTTCAACAAACTTCCACAAATATTTAAGATTTTCCTTCACAGAAAACCTTCAACCCATAAAATGGAAGCCATTTACAGGACTGGGGGGCATGTAAACACACAAGAATATACTGGTATGTTAAATTTTAATACTCTTTGTTGCACTGCACTTACTACACACTTAACAATGTTTTTCTAACAAGGAAATTCTTCACAAAAGTGAATTTTTTTATGAAGGGATATCTAGCCATCCTTTTCCTTAATGTTAGCAATCATGGAACGGTCGGATTCTTACATCCTGGTGTAAATGAAAGTAGATGCGTAGATTTCTTCCATATTTATTGTGCTCCCATTTTTAACTACTGCACCAATTGAAGTCTCTATCTTGGGCTTCCGAAGCAGGACACAACACAGTTTTCATTGTTCCAGCCATTACCACCTGTTGGCCTAGAGGAAATGCCCAACATTATCTTAAATGGTTCAGAAAGAATAGTTACACATCCAAAGTAATTGCCACGGAGGGTAGTTGGCAGCATTTCTTTTTCTTTATTTTTGTTTCAACCTTTGTCTGAATATAGAAAGTTTGAAATGCTTTTGTTAATACAATGAAAAGTATTAAACCAGCAGTTGCCTAAAAGCTTGTAACAAAGAGAATTAAAGTGTTAAGGCCAATAAATACTTGAGGAATAAATCGTATTTGGCAGACTATTATTGGTGAATAAACTGTCCAGACTCCAAATGGCAAAATAACGGACGAGGCGAAGCCGAGTCTGTTATTTTGCTTAATTTGGAGTCGAGAAGGTTTAAGAGACAATAATAGTCCGACAAATGTGGTTTAGTCCTATTCTAACACCGAAAATATGTGGAAAAAACCTCATTTTTATCAGCTTCACCTATTACTGACCGTGTGTTGTGGAATAACAGGTCAGTGTTTAACCAATCAGAATACAGGATTCTCAATAACGGATGGCTAGAGGTGGTAGAATTCAGTATAGTTACATAGCTATGAAAGTTGAACAAGTGCTGTCAACTAGATCGGGACTCAACTCTGAGTTATGCCTGAGATTGGCCTGGAAGAGCAAAGGATGACCAGATAACAATCTTATAGCTAGTCTTGTGTGAATTGCTCGACTCTACTTCAGAGTCACAAATGCTGGTCGGGAGTGGAGTAATGGCTGGTCCATTTAAATGAGGTATAAAAATATTGCCCAGGATAAATAGTATCACCAGAGGTCGGAAAATAATACAGAACTTTCATGAAGTACAGGTGAAAAAATATCAGGTAGGTAGTATCCTAGTGTATCAGTTGTATAGTATTTTAACTAGGACGGTAAGATTTACCAATACTGATAAGGATGAAAATGGGTAATATCAGCGGAAAAAGATATTGATTACCACTTGATATAAATCAGTTTACTAACACTACACTGAAATGTGTAGTACATTTTCAGAGGGCTGAACAAGGAAGAAAGAAATTATATATATTAGAGACCTGAGTAATTCAACTTAAAAGAGACACGATACGAACTGAACAAGTTCCTCCATGTACTATTTGAAACAGTAGTCATCTTGCCTAGCACCTGCCGGTTCAAGAGTTCAAATCAATTTTAAAAGCATGGTGATATTAAATTATTTTTAGGAAGTAACTTTTACTTTGTGGTATAACTTCCGAAAGGGGATATTGCTTCAGGTTGTTGCAAGCACCCCACTATATCTATGGAATACATCATAATGTTTGTACTGAATGAATTCAACAAAAGGGGAAACCAGAAATAAGGAAAGAAGCAGGAAGGAAGACCACTTTTATTAGGGGAGGTCCTGAGATTGAGATAAAAAAAAAAACTGGCAAATGATTATTAGATTAGGACCAATTGATTCTGCACAGCCACAAAAACTAATGACTAAAAATCAGCATTCAATTTGATTACCAGTGACTAACCACATTGTATAGTATGTCTTCTCATACAATTCATAGAAAAACCCTTTTCTGAGGACCCTGGATGCGGTAGCTTGGTACCCCATGACCTAGGCTACTGATCCTCCAGGGTTCACTCTACATTCCCCTAACTTCTGTCATACTATACCATAATTCTGCTGGTACTGAAATGATGAGAAAGAAAAAATTAAAATATTTGAGTTCATTTAAATACAGGTATGTTTCACAAATCATGTGCAGAAAGCCCGACAATGAAGTACTGTATGGTACTGCAGGCACAGGAATGCTACTGTAGATTAATTTGCTAAGTCATGTTTATTATCTCTCCTCCCCTCCCCCCTCCCCCTTTGGGCCCTTCCCCCACTATTAACTTGCCTGAATGACTAACCATACAAACTTTACATCATGATCCTTTAGGCCTACAGACAACTGCTCAGGTCTTAAAGAGCAGGGCTTATGTCTGGTGGGTGGGGGAGGGGGGGAGGGGAGAAAACTTGAATGATCTACTTTGAGTATCTTCACCAAACTACCCTCTTGCCCCTACCCAAGGGATGTATATCATTCAAAATTAAAAAGAAACCTTTTCAGCACCCACTGACAAAATATGGAATTTCACCGAGTCAAAAATGTTGATAACTAATCCCCTTTTTTACACCTAGCACCCCACCCCTTCCACTTAAAAACTCAAATATTTTACAAACCTGTAATGGTCACATAAAATGGCCTTTCTACACCCCTTACCCCACCCCCTTTATCTTCAGAACTGCTGTATGGCGCCTGATCCATGCCACCAAATACCTAACAATGTAATATTGTACATTATTCTAGATGGAAGGACAGCTACTCAAACTCCATCTTCCAAATTCCAATTACCCCTTCCTTCCCTCTCTTCTTCCCCCTTCCACCCCCCCTTTCCCATTCAAAACTCAATGATCAATGCTAATTACTACCACAAATTGGCTACATTCTACTGGTACAGTAAAAAGAACACTGTGACTTTCACACACAGAATATGACGTTAATACTTTCAGACAGCCCAATTGCTGTCAATTTTGTTTTTAAAGTTTAATACTACTGAACTTCTTTTGCCCCTGAAAGATATAACCTTTTCATTAACAGAAAATTTTTCTGTGAGGGGAATTTCCCTTCACCAATCATCATAGATTATTCCTGACATCAGAGGAAGGCTCATAAATGCAAACTTCCTAACAACAACTGAAAATGTTTTCAGCCATCTTCTTCCATTGTAGAATCCGGTCTGCCTTGCATGGCTCTTTAATGTACTTTGATATAGACATTTGTACTTGTGTTCAACTCCATACGTAATATTTAAATCTTGCTCTACACACTGTGGTATTTCCCGTCATTGGCGGCGGGACCATTTGGAAAATAAGGGGACCAAACTGTCAGCTGACATGCTTCCCTTTTTAATATTAAAAACAAATATAAAAATATATAAAAGTATAATTGGCTGCTTTCTTGGCAGGAATAACATTCAAAGAAAAGTGGTGGGACAGACACTAATACAGTATTATGTAATATGAACACAGACTCCTACAGAGTTTTCATAGTACATTTTCTTTTCGCCACCAGACCAACATGAGAACATTCTACAAGTTGAGTATTTATCTTACAGAAAATTCTTTACAGTACTGTACCTGTATTTAATACCTCAGTTAAAGTACGATACTCTGTCATAAAATGAAAAAAAAAACAAATTTAAGTAACACTTCTTACAGTACAAACTTTAATATGTTTTAAAAATGGGGGGGGGGGGGTGGTAGCTCAACAAGACGGGCTTGCTCAACAATGGCCCCCACCCTTGGTGTATCAGGCAGCATTCCCCTCTTATCCCCCTCCCTCCTTTCCTTCTGGCACAGAAACGTCAATTTCAGGGCAAAAATATCTTGTTCTCCAGGGAAAAATTCATAACATGATTACTTGCTACTGTAAAGGGAAAATTGCAGAGCTCAAACTTTCTGCCCCCTCTCCATACTGTCACATGGTATGATTCAAGAACTTGATTATGTTATTTCAGGCACAAAATGTGCACTCATTTGAAAGCTTTGCTTTATTGAAAATTCTAAATGACTTTGCAAAGCCAAAGAGTTCAAAATTCAATATGGACATTGACATATAGGGCTTTAAACCTTCTTCCCCCTCTCCCATACTGTCACATGGTATGATTCAAGAATTTGATCATGTTATTTCAGGCACAAAATGTGCAGACTTGAAACTTTTGTTTCATAGAAAATTTTAAATAACTTTGCAAAGCCAACGACTTCAAAATTCAATATCGACATTGACATTTAGGCACCTCCACAAGCCTCCAAACCATTCGTTTATTTTTCAGTGTTACAAAAACAGATGCTATTTGAAGTTGCAATATCAGTTTGCTTTAGCAGATAGGATTCTTTTTTCAATGGCACGATGATTGAAAATCTGAGGAGATAAAACGATGAATAATATTTGCCACTGCTACTAGTAATGGCAGGGTCCCTCCCATCGGGTCAAATCTATGCCTCAATTTTGCCATAAACCTCTTTGAGAATTATTGTGGCAGAATCAATATCTGAATTGGAAAATTGTAAACGCTCAAATGAATAAGCTGTTTACCGTGGGTGATAAGATGGGTGATAAAAGGGCTGTTTGTGGTTTGAAGGGAGGTTTCGTGTGCCTGATAAGATCATCCAATGTACATCCTTTGGCATTTTGGTCTGATTGACAGCTTAATAAGACTGCTGTTTGATGTCAGAGGTGCATGTGAGAAATACCACTGGGCTGCATAAATTGGGTCAAGGGTGTAAATTCAAAACTTTGTAAAAAAAAAAAAATCTACATGATGAACAATGTGACATTCATGTACCACATTCATTCTTACAGACGTTTGGACCCTAGTACAGTAGTAGAAGACATGTTTTTCAAGTGTGATAACCTACAGTACTCTACAAAAATTAACATGAGTTGGCTTAAAAATTTCCCAACATGACAAATTTATAAAACCTCTATAAAACAGACAGCTCAACATTTTTGAGAAGTGTAAAGTGAATGAATGTTTTCCGTATCCCAACATGGTATAATTTTTACATTCATTACAATAGTACCTTTATACTGCACCTTATACATAACGTTGATGTTGACCTCAGAATAATACAGTATCACACATGTATGTACGTTTTGTACACCGGTTACGCAAGTAAACACTGAATGGCTTTCGTTGGCTGTACCTTTGTAGCACAACATGTTTCTAATAGAATTAATATACAGCCCACCCTATCAATTTGCATTCCCGGGATTATACTGTAACCATAAAGAATTTCATCCTTTTCATTTACATGATCATAAAGAAGCTGTACGGTGTCCTGTAAAGATTTCCATTTTCAAATGTAAATTTAGAAAGCTTATGATTTTCTTACCCTTAAAGTATTAACAATACCCTTTAATTAAAAGGAAATTAAAATACAAAGCATAAACAGTGTACTGCATGTGGTTAAATATCATGCTCTATTAATTAAGACATTTATTGTCAAGTTCTAGAGTAACTTGCTCCCAATTTGGACTTCACAAAATAACTTTTTTTTGATTTATATACCTGATAGACAAAAACTTGCTTACAAGGCAAATGTTCTGTTAACAATGCAGAATTGATGCTTCCATTTATATTCCTTTTTTCTTTTCCCCCTTTTTTGTTCAAATTTGAAATCTGACATTCCAAATTCTGAACAAATTGTAATCTAAATTCAACACCAGTTGCTCCAGGATCTGATCTTTCAGTCTCCTTAAAGTTTGAATTTCCTTAAAATAGTGTCACAGGTTCAAACAGATTGGTTATGGTCAGAGGTAACAATCCCCTCCAAATCTGCAGTACTATGTCGTGATTTGTACATTCCAACTCCACCAAAACAACAGTTTGTGGGTAAGCACCACAACCAACATCAACTTTTTACCATTGGGTACACCGAAAACAGTATTGCTACAGCACTGCATAATACTACAGTATAATCACAAGTATGAAGAGTGTGCTTTAAAATTTCTTCTACTTCTTTCCAAGATGAACACTTCCATCATGAAAGCAATAAGAAGATCTGCGTCCTGGAAGAAACTGAGCAACAAAACTTTTGATTGTCTCGTTTGGGAAAAATTCTCTTCTTTTGAAAGTTTTTGTCAACTTTACATGTGGGTTAGGTGGGATACATGGAAAAACTGCCACACAATGACTTGAGAAATATCTCTAAATTTGGCACTTTAAAAATGATTCTGATTCCCTCCATCCCCCTTCCATAACATTATTGTTTCTCCAAAAGGGGTTAAGCAATA
>WURT03436668.1:0-22591 GCA_009936505.3 Holothuria glaberrima
TCATTCATTCATTCATTCATTCATTCATTCATTCATTCATTCATTCATTCATTCATTTCGTCCGTATACTGTATTTACTGTATGAAAAATAAAAAAACGGCCAGGACACTAGAAAAACAATTGTTTATCGAGCTAGTGTCCAGAAACATATTATACAACAAATAACATAACAAGAGAAGAAAATTAAGAAAAAAAAAAGAAAACAAACAATCAAACGAATGAAACAAAGAAAGGGAAACTCAGTTAGTATACTGAGCGATCAGATAATCTTTTACCTTACGCTTAAAAGAAGCATATGTTCTAGTCTTTTTAATTTGATCGGGGAGAGAATTCCAAATTTTATAACAGTAGTTGTTTAACAATAATTTTCCGTGTTTAGAATAGTGCCTACTAACCGTGAATAGGGCATTAATTCTCGTACTAGGCCGAGCATTGGTAGAAAAGCTAGGGTTAAAAATATTACCAAAAAACAAAAGGAAGGTAATTATTGGCATACTTATAAATAAAAGAACACATTTTTAATATATGAATATCACCGATCTTAAGAATACTAAGGTATACAGGGTATTCGTAGGATAACGCCGATCTTTGAAAGTAAGTGTTTTTAAAATTCTATTTTGAAGAACTTGTAGGGGTTTGAGCAAGGAAGGTTTATTCATGCGATATATTTCCACACCATAAGATAATTTGGAGAAAACAAGTGAGTAATATAACTGGATTGCTACAGCAGGAGTAAGCGAGGCCCTAAGGCGATAGAAAATTCCATTAAACTTTACAAAGTTGTTACAGAGATCATCAATATGTTGCTTTACGCATAACTGATCATCAATCAATAGACCTAGGTATTTGACGCAGTATGTTTTAAGGGTATTAACGTCATTCATGACTTGTGAAGGGTTACTCGTGATTCGTCATGCTAGCAGGGCCGGATTTGTGCATGGGCCAGCGGGATACGTGCCCAGGAGCCCCACACTAAGGAGGCTCCTACAAACTAGTTTTGGGTCATCAGGAGACGCTTTACAGCTTAAACTTAAATATCGTCACACTAGAGTCCTCAAATGTGCATTGCTGAGATGGTGAGAAGAGAGACAAATTTGAAGGAGGGGGAATTTTTCCCAGATTGCTCATAAATTAGTTAACTTTTAGTTCCATGGAGGAAGTTGGGGGGAAACTACATCGCTTAAATTTGCGGGCACTAAATATACTGGTAGAAAGTTAACCGAATGAAACCGAAAGAAAAGCAGTTATTGTAGAATTCGAATTATCGATATTTTCACAAGAATGAATGAAATTGGCCGAGTGTCCGTTTTCACTCGAGCCAGGTATCACTAATTTGGTAGTTGAAATTTCATGCGCACTGTCCGGGTAAGAAACCCTGTCAGGTAAACCCCCTCCGTCGAGGGAAAGAATGAACTTGGTGTCAAGAATATTGTGTTCACAAGACACATGCAATTCCAACAGGAGCTTCAACTGGTCCCAAATGACTGTCGCTTCTGCATGGACATCGATGAAAATGGCGAAAACCTTGGTATATTCACAATGCTGTGGTCTCAGTTTTTAGGCGCGCTGTTTGTAAAATGAAGATAAAAAATCAATATTTGTTTTCTTTATGAATTATCCTAATCGTAACATTGTAGTCCTTATAAACTTCCCCGACGAAGCTCAAATGTCTATTATTAACAAACAATAAGACAGGAAATTTTCGCAAGCTCCTGGCGCAGTAAGCTGCATGGGTTTTAATGGTGCTAGGCGCGCAACCATGGGGACACATGAACTCCTCATGACCTACCGAGAAGAAAAATCAGTAACATACATGCCAGTGATGTCGTTCCATACTCAGGCAAATAGTGTGTGGGAAGTGCCAATTCTGGTGATTAAGGAGGTGCTTCCACCCAAAATTTTCTTAAGCTCCTGGCGCTAACCATCGGTGGCGCTCCAGTTACGTACCGTCCTCCATTGCTTTACCGAAGTCACAAAGGTGTCCCTCTTTGCCCAAACCCTACATCCACACCTGAATTCTTATGCCAATTCGTCCCAGAGTTTGCCCCACCCTATCATCATGATTCTCGATTAATCTTAGTCCATCTGCCATCACACTTTGTTTTGCATCACTTTACTCAACATACCATCTTGGCAAGGTCTAAAAATTCGGGAATTTTCTTCTGAAATAAAACCGTACCAAACGCCTTATGGCTAGGTCCAGCTTAGTTTCAGTTATTTTTTGTTACTTCCATTATTGGTCTGTAATACAAAGTAATTAATTCCAACAGATAAAATGCACCAAGTTGCACCTTGAGTTTTGCACCTAGAGTGTTTTTTTCTGAAAAAATAAAAACTTCTCCCTCAGGCCACTACCCTGCATCGATAGCTCTCGACAAGCTAAAATTCCCCCTCCCTTCTCAGGCAAATTCCGGATTCACCACTGCGATGATACATCTAGCTTATAGCCTAAAATTGTTGAACATTTATGGTCTGTATATAAGCGCCCAGTCGCTGAAATGGTAAGTTAACGCGTATAGTCCAATCTATTATATCACTTCTTTTTTCAAAGAGCCAAATGACTGTCCGAGGGCCCCACACATAGGTTCGTGCTCAGGGCCCCACATTCGTTAATCCGGCCTTGCATGCTAGTGCTACAGTTGCATCGGAACCGTGGAACCACTTTCCGGGGAGTGTCATTCTGTTTTCCACGGAACAGAATACGGTATAATACGTGTACATGCGCAGTTTGCGTGCGCTATGGATATGCTTCAATGTTGTAAAGGATGCGGATCTTAAATTTCGGGCGTAAATGGCGGAAAGGTTTTACATGAGAGTATGAATAATTTATAATTGGCTTAAAATTATGATAATTTCCAATGTCGAAGACTCAAGTCAAATATGTTCAAGTCAAGTCAAGTCAAGTCACTAGTCAATCATATTTCAAATTCCTCAAGTCAAGTCGCAAGTCAAAAAATGGGACCCGAGTCGCACTTCATTGACTCGAGTCAACAACTCTGCAAAATACTCAAGAACACCAAGCGCCAAACAGTATGGTGGCGCTGTGCTCAGCATTGATGATTTGAACAGAGTCCACGTGAACAAGAACCTCCGACTGAAGTTGAAAAGAAGGGCAATGGGATGGGTGGGAATGGCGAAGACAAGTGGAATCAGATTTGACAAACAGACTCACTTTTTCGTGTTTTGCTATCTTGAGAGGTATAAATGAGCATAGTTTAGTCTAGCTTATGCCCAAATTGCTGCTACTAGAATCACATAATACTGTATGATAATAGCTTCTTTGGGTAGCCTACTTATCTTGATTTCCACATGCAAGGTAACTAAAATTTTCCAGGAGATCTAAGATCTTCCGTCTTCGTAATTTCGAAGGATTTATGATAGTAATTACCCTGTAACTTTTGCCAGTAATGCATAGTGCCAAATTGGATAATATTGGAGAATCCCTGCACACAAGAACCCGAGACCGCTAAGGCGCTTCTTAAGTTTGCTATTTCTTTACCCTCATAAAGTGACCCCTTTCTCTTAATATCCTGCACGGCCTGGAAGTTAACATGAGTATTGAGCGAAGTGCAGTATTCGCCTTTTCACTAGTATGTGAAAGGAAGATGGGTTTAAAAAATAAAAGTTTTACTTTCTTGAGAAGTCCTTAGCAGAGTTGCAACCAGTCACTCAATTTTGCAGTCGAGTCATTCACTACTTTCAATGTGACTGGAGTCATTGTATTATTCCCATGAGGAAAATTATGATACAATTGCTCGAGTCATTTCCCTCTTGAAAATTAGTGACTCGAGTCATGACTCGTTCAGCCGAACGCACACGGACGACAGAAAACACTTTTCGTGTTTTCGCGAATCACATTTCTCGAATCAAGCACTTGATTCGCGAAACAAGTGTTTAGCTAAACAAGTGTTTCGGGCGAAAACGCTAATTTTAGTTTTCGTCCAACGCACACGGACGTCAGCGCGAAAACGTGTTTTCTGTTTCTTGTTTCGCGTTTCTGTCGTCCGTGTGCGTTCGGCTTTAAACACTGATATTTAAAAAGAGAGCTAGTCCAGTAGCCAGACAAGATACTGGCTTGGGGGTAGGGGGCAAATGTGTAAAAATACATTAAGTCGAAGGCAACTTGAAACTTTCTAGGGGCGAAAAAATTTTGAGGATTGATCTTCGCCCTCTGGCCCCCATGGATACGGGCCTGGGGGAGGGAGTGGCATGGGGATTGTGGATCATGTTCCTCTTGGTAACGCAATGAAGAAAAAATAAGCGTCAATGGAAACCTGCAATAAAATGTTATATCTACTACTATAGAGGTGTTTCTCTTGTGTTTGGATATTTTGTCCATGAATTGCTTACTGTATCACAACCGTTTCTAAGGCATGCTGTAAAAGCATACCGTGAACACTTTTTTCTGCGCGTTTGCTGTTTCTGGCAGCAACGCAATTAGAAACGCATTGCTGTTACATGAAACACCTCTATATATCCACAGGTTGGGGGCAAGATGCGTCCAACATGTGAAAACGTACATCATGACGTCACGTGAAATAACTCTATTCCTCTATTCGTCCCCCTCCCCTTACACGGGCCTTATAACACTCATACGTACCCCCTCCACTTGTACGGGTCTTATTAATCCATCTCTCCATGGTCAGTCTTATGCTTCAGTGATAGTTGCAAATACATAAGGGGCATAGTCTTAGTTTGTGTATGGGGCGTCATCCCTGTGGCTCCAGACCAGATTGTTGGTAATCTCTGAATCTTCTTTTGAGTTTGTCACGATGATTTGTAAGCGATTCATTCTTGGCCATTGATTAAAAAAAGAAAATAGTTCCGAACACGAAATAAATTCTACGGGGCTTGTTTATTTCATATAGCCTCTTCTCATTAACATCCCACAAAACACTAAAACTACGTTTGACATACAGTACCATCGACATCTACTATTAAGTGTAGGATGTCTATGGCCAATACTGATAAAAATGTAAAACTTTATTAAAAGTAACACTAAACAGTTAAAGGACACATGCAACAGCCCTAGTAATTAGTAGACCTAGGTATTCAAACTCTTTTCATCTTCAGGTTAGACGTTTCATTAATACAATTTGGAGTATGAAAAAGCCCACAACTTCGCAGGCTAATATAGCCAGAGTAACTAATAGGAAAAGGCACACTAAGGCAGGGTGGTAACCGTCCTGGGAGGGTATCTAGGGTGTTCCCCCTCCCCGGAGGGAAATTTGTGCTTGTACCAAGGTCTGAGATGCCAGACGGTGCAACATTTTCCATTTCCCTGTATTTGTATTCCATTTTCTGATTTTTATGGTGAAATTTAGAGATTGATTTTCTTGTGAAGGACTCTCCCTCTATTTCCCATTGCCTGCGTAGCAGGTTGTTCGTCATATTCTTTGGTCAGTTTGTTTGGAAAGCCTTAAACAGGGGCTAAGCAAATAAAGTTCGCAATGTGGGGCAACTACTGCCATCAATACGTGCTTACCCTTTCGGTATGTGAATCTATCGACAATACAGAATACTTCATGACAATATCCACAATTTATCTTGGACACTAGTTACATGCATTGGGTTAGCATAAGTCTGCATGGATTACAATTCTTTTCCACCTCAGAGAGTCAGAGGACAATTGACAGTATGTTTACCTGAAAACCCTTCAACAACAACAACGACAACAAATGTTTTTTATAAACTTAAGCATGTTTCGTCACGAGGACATGTCTTCCCTTTACCTCTATACCTTGTATAACTATCATTATGAGGTAAGTGTCAGGTCACGGTAGCAGAGTATGCTCAACTATAGGGGAACTCCTGACCACGGGGATGACAATAACTGTTTCCGCAGAAGAATTATATTACGTCTTAAACCATCTTTTTAAAACAAGCTTTGGGCTTATGATGACATTTATAAACCATTGCCATCTTCTCCCGTTAAAAGCAAACATCTAGTCTTTACCAAAAGCTACATCGGAGAGGAGACTCCTGTATACAAAGTGTTAACAATTTTTGGAACACTGTATCCTTAGCGGTGCTTTTTAACACGTGCCCCTGTAATTTTTGTAGCGTTGATTGTAAGTTGCTTCGCGAAAGCAGTTGGCAGCTGCCTCATCACACGCACACAAACCAACTTCGCAATCGGAGCCCGAACCTGAGAAATGAGGACAAAATGAAGTGGTTATAATCTTTCATGGATTTGATGCAATGTCATTTTGTGTTATAATTATGATGATGTTGATGACGATGATGTTGATGATGGTGATGAGGACGATAAGGATGATGAGGGTGATGACAGCTGGGTGATGATGATGAGGATGATTTTGTTGGCGATGGTGAAAGTTATGGTAATGGTGGTGGTAGCGGTGAAACGGTAATGGTGATAATGAAGGTGATGTTGATCGTGATTATGAATACGATGATGACGACGACGATGATGATGGCTATAACGATGATGGTGACGGTAATGGTGATGATAAAGTTGATGGTGGTGGTGATGGTAATGGGGCTGATGTCATCATCATTGTTTTAGATGTACAGAATTTTCCTCAACCGACATAAAACTTAGCGTTTTCTAAAAAAAGACACAAAGCTTACCGCATAAAATAGTAGACCACCGGGTGTCACATGCGAATCCCCAAGCTGCGTAAGTATCTAAGTAAAGCTGCAATATGTTGCACGTTCCAGCCCTACTTAGTGCATCGTAACATTCGTCATGTGCTTTACAACATCTGAAAAATAAAATGACAACCAAAGGTTTCTACATGTATATTACTTACGGCTAGGCCAATAAATCTTTTTGAATTTTAGTGGATGTTTATTTGAAAACAAAATAATTTGAAAACAAAATACAACCAAGAACAGCAGGGTACTTACTTCTGTTACGAGTTTTTACTTGACAGATAATGATTCACAGGAATTATGCGCACGTTACAAGTTGTATATAAAGAATAATTACCAAAACGAGGTAACCACAATTCTCCAAATTTAGAGAGGGTGGAGCTGATTTGAGTGTTTATAGCGGGAACAGCGACAATAAAAAGCAGATTATAATACAACAAAGATGATAAAAAAGATGGCAATTCAAGGAGTTGCCGATCTCATCCCAAGACATCATTTCCGTTCTCAGTTATAGTGTAGCAGATATCTGTAATTTTGTTGTATACAATGGGTTGGTGACACCAGGTCACAAAATCTGACGAAGTGCATTAATTCATACTTTAAGTTTTTGATAGTTTGAATACTTTAAAGGGAAGGCAAATCTTTCTGTGGGTGCTTATTTTCAACTGGACATCTTTGATGTACCCGCCTTAGTCCTAACGGACCCCTATAATTGTGTAAGTAATGACAACCGTCCCTAAAAGTATCAACGTAGCACTATGATATTCTCAAGTTTCAAACTATTAGCTTGGGCGCTGGTCATCTTTTTCAAGTACAGACTCTTA
The DNA here is from genome assembly GCA_009936505.3 of Holothuria glaberrima. Taxonomy (NCBI): domain Eukaryota; kingdom Metazoa; phylum Echinodermata; class Holothuroidea; order Aspidochirotida; family Holothuriidae; genus Holothuria; species Holothuria glaberrima. Next base: position 7,440 of record WURT03436668.1, read on the forward strand.
CGGATTACGAGTGCAGCCACTATAATTGCAGCCTCGTCCGCCGCGCGGGCAAACATTTGCCATACAAGGGTGTTTTCAGTCTGTTTGTGACGTCATTGCTTGGAAAACGGCAATTTATGTAGGTGCTTCAATATGTAGGTTGCTTCAATACGGCTAGGCTATACCTAGTCAGGGTCACCTTGCCGTGTGGAAACTTGTTTACTTATTGTCTTTTCACGAGGTACAGGTGGAAAGATAAAATATAAACATGTTCTGTCCGGCAGAGTGACCCTGACTAGGTTATAATGTACACAGCGCAGGCACCACTGATACACAATAAAAACTACAGTATAGGTACAATGTAGTATAACCGTCGCGGTGAGTCATTATTAAAGGTATTGGAGGCTCATATTCCAGGACTATGCACCCGCTCACCAAGTTTGGGGTCAGTAGTACTTTCAGTTTTGGACGAGGTCGCGACACACTTTTGACCTCGGAATTGTCATCACTTTCTAATTACCTTGTGAGCTTTGACCTCAGGAGGTCAAATGTCAAGTTTTGTGAAAAAAGCTTCAAACAGAAAGCTATGCCAAGAAATCAGGACCATTTATTGTGCAGATTTTACAACCAAATTTGAAAAATGACTTTTTTTGACTTTCTTGATCTTTGACCTTTGATATATCATGCTGAGGGTACGTGAGGCACAAGTTCCAACGACTATGTACCTGTTCAAAAAGTTTGGGCTTAATCTTAAGGCTCTCAAGGCTCTTTTGACCTTGTAAATGTCATTTGACCTGGGCCTTTGATAAAAATTTTAGGCGTATTTGTCACCTTGAATTAGACACTTAAATCGGTCCTCTCGTGGGCTCAGGAAAAATATAACACAAAACCATACCATCCACTTTCTTTTTGTGTTTGCATTTATGAGTATACTTCTGTTAGTGGGCGCGTAGTCTTCTACGAGCGCTTGCGGAGTCTACGCCGTGCGTGCAGTGTGCTTACTGCTTTGCCGCCAAAATGACGTCGCGTGACGTCAATGCATAAGGTCTGTTCACTACAGGTGTGGTCAAGTTAGAAACACGGGTTATGTAATGAACGAAAGCTCTAGGGTCACTTTTAAATTCCGTTATCTTTTCAAATTTGCCACCCCGGTCGTTCCTCCATTTCACTGTGAGGATGTGCAGCTCTGTGATACTTGATTGATGTTTGATCATAATCTTACCTGTCTGTGGCATCAACAGGGTCTCCAGAGCCACCGGGTCCACACCAGCACCCGTAATCTTCGTATTCTAACCATTCCTTGGGAGTAAAACATTCAATCATTTCCCAATACTGGGTGAGATCTCGCTTCTTCCGCGGTGCAGACGCAAAACCTTAATTAAGACAAGATGAAAGCCGTAAAAGTTTTTCGTTGTTTGGGAACTTGTATGTGTAGGACTATTCCCGATAACTTTTACGAGCATCGTAAAGAGAAGAGAACGATTTTTTATTACATGCTCTTCAAACCCCACACCGATATCTTGCCTTCAAAAAGGCGCTCACATCAAGTGAATGGAATCTCAAGCGTACGAGACATTTTTCCAGTAGCTGAGCCGTTTTTGGACCAGAAAAAATTCGTGGTGCGGCCTACCCGAAAATCGCAAGATTTCCCGCACCACAAAATTTGCCGGGACAATAGGATTTTCAAAACTTCTGATGGAGGGGGCTCCAGTCCACAATTCCCCGGCTCGTACGCCCATGAATGCACGATAACAAAGATGCGTTTGCCTGATGACAACCTACAGCTTTGCAGTCTTATATTCTGTGAAAAACTCCCCATTCTGTAGTTTCCAGACTGCGAGGTCTAATGAATTAACGTGGTGTCAGTGCAGAGCATTTTATCTAGCATATACTGCAAGACATTCTCAGTAACTGAACAGTCTGACTAGTCTAAAACCAGAAAGCCCAAAGGCTTAGTGATTCCTCGCTGAAAGGGAAAGATTTGTTTCACTGACTCGGTTTATCCCTCAAATTTACACTTCTTGCCTTTTTCATTCTTTAAATGTTTTCCCTTCTTGACCTCTGCTGACCTCAAATGACCTTTGAACCCTACCAAAAGTGAATAACAATAATGCTATAATGCAAAAAAAAAAAAAAAAAAAAAAAAAAAACCACACACACACAAGAACGTATCCTAGGAGAGAAACGAACCCGGTATCTGTCTGCGTGAGAAACCGAGCTCTAATCCCATTACACCATCAAAGAACTCGTTCAGCGTATATTATTTCTAATCAGCCTATAGTCACAGTAGGCATAATTTACACGTGTTTATAATTAGGTTATTCAAATAGGAATTATTACTGTAATAGTTATGCTTGTGACAAAAAAAAACTGTTTTTCTCTATAATTTTATGTTTGGAATGGTACAAAATTCAACCTTAACCAAACGCAGGACACAATTTGGCAGTCCGGGAGATTCTCCGTTTTCGGTCAATTGTCTCCAAAAATGGAGAAAATTTTACCGCCATTTTTAAATTTACCCACAATGCTATATGGTTTGGATAGTAAAAAACAAAAGGCTTAACATTTGAAACACTTCTTGGAAATTATTACGTGCCTATAGGACAGTTATAAACATGCAAATTCATGGTCCTAAATATCTTATCTACAATTCATCCGTGCAATTACAGTATTGATAGTCCACCGTGTGCATTTTGAGAAAATACCGATTGAAGCATTGACATCTCTCAATCACCCTCATTAATTAATCACCCTCATTAAATAATGTTGTACAGTCGCCTCACACACCGTGACCGTTATTGCGTGTGATCGATAATTCGTGTTCTTACTGAAAGCAAGTGTACACGGTAAGTCTTAGTTTAAAGGCCCTGCAGTAGGCCTATAGTGCATTAAAAAACTTGCCAACGCCGGTTTAAACCATTATAATTACTTACGAACCCAAATGCAGATACTGTAAGAAAAAAAAAAAAAAAAAAAACACGAGTATAAATCCTGCCCGCGAGAAGCTCAACCCTATACGAAGCATCTGTGTGTGCTACCAGTGTTTAACGTTAAACACTACACATACTATAGATATCTCCACTAACTCTGAACTGAAGCAGTGTGACTACTGAATGAATCGTTATCAAACTGTCAAAAGAGAACACAAATTAACTTGCGACAACTAAACTCATACACAGGGTTAGTTCTTACCAGTGTGGGTAATCTGTTCACACCACAATTTATATTGAGACGGTTTTCGACGAAACAACTGTTTATTCGCTTTGTTAAACACATTGTTAGTGTTACAGGACAATCCAAGTGTGTGTAAGAAACGACTGTTAGCAGACTAAGGCTTTGAATATTTATCAAACATTTTACGTAGTCTCCATTTTCAGAGAAAGTAATATCTCCGAAAACGGAGATTCTCCCGGACTGTTTGGAGGTACCACCCAATGTTTATTTAGTTTACGTGGTTTTCGTAGTTTCATCTCTGATTGCCTCAGATGACCTTCGGGCTCAAACAAACCCGAAGGGTCCTAGCGCTTTCACTGAACGTAACACATCTATATATCAAATATGAAAAGGACCCATCATTCCTGTCTTGAAATATCGTGTTTTTTCATGGTTTTCGGTTTTTGAACTCTGATCACCTCAAATGACCTTTGACCTCCTCTGAAGACAGCAGGGTTCTTAGTTTCAATATGTTAAAGTTTATACCAAGTATGAAGATAGTCCATCATTGCTATCTTGAGATTTCGTGCTTACAAGCAGTTTTTAATAATTTCGTATTTTCCCCTCAGGTGACCTCAGATAACCTTTGACCTCTACCAAAATCAAAAGGGTTTATTTTTTTTTACTGTAATTCATCCACATGCCAAGTATGAAAAGCATCCTTGCTTCCTGCCTAGAGATATTGTGTGTACAAGGATTTCGGTTTTAGACCTCTGGTGACCTCACATAATCCTTGACCTTCACCAAAAACAAAAGAGATCTTCCTCCTTATACAATAATTCTGTATACCAGGTATGAAAATTATCCATCATTGCTATCTTCAGATATCGTGTTTACAAGCCAAGCGTCACAAACACTCGCGCATACACACACATACACACACAACCACCCGCGTAATTGCATAGATCCCTTTTGCCTTCGGCAAGGAGTCAAAATGGTGCATGCCGTGCAGAACCTGGAGTTAGAGAGTTAGATGAGGTTTAACGGCCCAATGGTTTAAGTCGAGCCGGCCACGGCCTTTTTCCAGTTGTGGCTCACTGGCTTCCCTTCTCCATTGCTTATGCTGAGCACCAAGCACAATGGCAGTAGGTTCCATTTTTAAGTCCTTTTGTTTTCAGAAAGGAATCAAAAATGGAAAAAAAAGGATGAATTTTTGGAGTAACGTAGGCCTATTACTGGTTTTGAAGGATTTATTTGATAGAAACCAACTCTTATGTATGAACAAAATAGATCCCATGTATGAGGCGTACCGCAAGGTTCCATACTTGCATTTTTTTCTTTTCTATATCAATGATTTATGTAAATGTTCGACTCTGCTTAAATTCACCCTTTTCGCAGATGAAATAATGGATATTTGGAGTATAACTCAAATTCACAATTGTAACAAATTTTCTTGTTATCTTCGTACAAATATCACTACAAAAGAATTTTCTCGTTGCATTTTTTCTCATCACTATTGTCTTTACATGCAATTGTTTAAATATTACTATGAAAGATGACAAAACTGTGCTTCACTTTAAAATGAGATGAAACCTTATTTGCTTAGGGATCATCTTATCTTGAGGTCTAACCTCTCTTCTCAACCTTCTGCATTATTTCTTTCATATTTTGTTTGGTTTTACTTTTAATTAACCCAAGGGCGGCTCTAAGAAATTTTGTCTCGGTGTGGAAAAGACAAAATTAAGTCCGTATTCAGGGAGGTTGGGACGATCCCATACCCTCGGCAATATCAATGGTCCGCTCCGGATAGTAGAGCAGGAGTTTGTTTATTATTATGTATTACAGTGATGCCCCATGTAGTTTTTTAAAGCTCTTCAAATACCATCTTAGGCAGTCAGTCATGCATGTGCTATCTCTAAAAATAATACAACCATATCAGCCAATCACGCCATTCCATAAAAGCGGAGTAAACGGATGGGGAAACAGGCAGAGTAGCTTGATCTATTTGTATAAAATGAGCTCCATCTTTAAATATTTTTTTGTTTCTTTCATTGTGTCATAATATGTTTCAGGTTTGCCAAGAAACCCTAAAAGGTTGGTTTTCTGGATTGTTTTTTCTTAAATAACGAAAATTTCGAGCATGAAGACACTTGAAAAAGAGGAAATTATATAGCACTATTTTGGATCTTAGTACCGTTCAAAAAAAAAAAAAAAATAAATAAATAAATAAAAAAATAAAAAAAGAAGAAGAAAAAAAAAAAGAAAACGAAACAAATCAAAGGGGGGGGGGAGGAATTTCCCTAACTCAGAACGACAGTTGATCCCATATACAAATAGCTAGTCTACTAGTCAGAAGTCTCACTACGGCTTTTTTGACTGTCTGATATGTTCTTTTAAGACTTTCAGTCCGTTTTTCTCACCACAATTGACTAGTCTCGTGTATAAATTATGTTTCACTTGACTGAGTCAACTGAATCGGTATACTTTAAAACAGAGGTGGTGAACCTTTTGCTAATGATGGGCCATTTGACAGTCATAAGACCAATCGTGGGACGTGGGCCAACGGCGCCATTAATTAGAACAAGGGAAGGAAGGCCTCTCCTCCTATGGGAAACACTATGTTTAGGTTACATGCCCGTTACAGCTTTTTGTAGACAGGCATTGTATCTATGCTAATCTGGCCAAGTGATACTCAAGTTAAACTGCTTTTAGTCGTGGATGATAACCAAAACAACTAATGGGTTGTGTACCTAATGACCTCCGAAAGCGCTGAAGCCTTGTGTCTGTAAAATTGTGGGGATTTAACGCCAGTATTACCCTTTACACTCTGTAAATGACATTTTGATGCGCCAAGCTAATCAGATTACAAATAGCACAACGCGATCAGTGTAATTTAAAATTTCTTAGCTCGCACTAATGACGTAGTCCATTGGTAATGTCTGAACAGGGAGGTGATATAGAATAATATATATAATAATAATAATATCACCTCCCTGGTTTGAAGTACATTTAATAGAAAACGTGAAACCGAGAAAAAGCGCGAGAAGCGTTCGGAAAAAATATCTTTTTGGAGGCACTATACTGATGTTTAATCTTCGAATTACATTGAAAGTCATTCCCTTCTTTAACTTTAAACTCACTTAAGGGAGGGAGGAGGGGTTTAACCCGTCGAATCCACCTGGACTGATACCTGGATGCGGTTCGAATGAAAGAAATTTCGAACAGTTTCTCATGAGTTTGGTTTATGTTAGGACATGCTGTACAATGCATGATACTTTGTGCAACCTGTGAGGTGCAGTAGCAGAAGCGGCATCAAGCAGCGTATTTATCCTATACCGGATACATGTAAGATAAAGTTATTGTATGTTCTATTTCAAGTATCGGGGGCTGGAGGTTCCCCACCCCTGGTTTAAACATTCTCTCAATTCGGTTAAAGCTTCTTGCAAAACGCGACTTTTGCCCCTACGAGTTCTTCTATGCACTGCTTCTTCTGTATTAAATTGAACACTGATTGGGTGTGACTTCAGAACTTTCAACCAAGTCATGTTTGATTAGACACCGATACAGCTTCGAATTAAAAAAATACTGGTATTTTACATTAATCCTCACACACGCCTGGCATGTATGGTTTCAGAAGACCAAAAAAAGCGACTTTCGCGATCATCGGTGGATCAGTGATTCAACCAAATAAACGTTTGCTTATTCACTCTTTTTGGGAAAGTAAAAATTTTGACACATGAAAATATAATAAAACAAAAGTCATGGACCAACTTACAACTTACATTCCCGGCAATGGTTTTAGGGGACATTTTAGCAAACAAAATTTCTAAGTATTCTTTGTGTCAACTGATGATGGCTTCTCTAGTAGACAGTGTGACATTTTATCATTTTTCTTTATCACAAATTGTCTCCCTATTGGAGGAGCTGCATACGAGCCTAAAGAGAAGGAATGATTTCGTCAAAATTTAGAAATACTTTTCGTTTAAACCATCTAGTGTCACATGTTTTTTGAAGATTTTAAAGACCATGTTTTGCATTTTTTTATTTTTTATTTTTTTTTTGGGGGGGGGCACTTGTCCCCCGTGCCTCTATGGAAAGCCGCTACTGAATTGACCTTTGCGTGGAAAGTGCTTGTAAAAGCCCTTTCTTCTTCAGTCCTCCCCCACCAGCTTGTAAAACAATGAAGCACCATTGCATGTTTATAGTGCAGATGTAACTTAAAAAAATCACTAGTAAATAAACACTTCTGGGTCTCCGATTTACAACGATACTATACTATGATTATCTTTTTATGTATTTAAAAATTCTTTACCCTACATTTAGTGATACCCTTTTTCTTTTACGAAAATCCGAAGCTCCTAAATTTGGAGATTAATGCCGCTCCCCCCTCCCTCTGTGGCCTGGGCCAATTTGAATGTAGAGTACATATCAGGAGTCCCAAGCACCCTTTAAACAACTGTTTCGTTCATTTAGCTGGTATGGGGTACCATCCCGTGTTTGAAATTCAGTGCTCTTTGGAAGAGACCGAACGGCGTGGAAGATAATGCAGCACAGAGCGGGGCCTATAGGGGAAGAAGGCTGTAGGGACCCGCACTACGGGCCTCTGGTGGGATCTTGAGGCATCACCCAGGTAAAGGACAAGTGGTGAATTCCTGGAAGCCTTTAGAGTATTTACAGAATAAGCTAGTTCGATAATTCATTGCCGTATAGAATCGTGGGGAACACGCGGGACAAACAAACAGGGTTCAGCACCTAGTGAGCCGCATTCCCAAATTTTCGTGCGTCTCCAATTTTCGTGCAGTACATATATATATATATATATATATATATATATATATATATACCATTAACGCTAAATCGAAGTGTGGCCAGCCTAACTGCACGAAGATAGGGCTTTCTGTACTACTTTACGACAGATTAAAAAACAATTCTTTCACCAAAGAGGCAATTTATATGCAGTCCACGCCACAAAACCACCAGTAAGAGCCCTCCTTACACTTGAGATGGATTAAAAAAGGATGATTCAACAAAGTTCCCAAGTAAACTCAGATTTTGGAAGACGTGTTGCTGGTCCGGGTGTGTTTTGTTTATCCCAACAATTTGGACTATGTGCGCATGTGCACACGAATGGTCGATCTCTCTTATTGTGAGTATTACAATGAAATATTAAAATATCTTCAAAAATGACAATAGCGGCAGAGTAAGGCGTAGGAGAGCATAAAATGACATTTTGATCATTCTAGTTTAGTTTAATCATCAGATAATAAGGTAGGCTATATAACCTAACGGCTAGTAGAGACTATGTAGCAGGGGTTTTAGTGACAACTCCATGTGCGTAGGAAAGATGAATGATGGTAGGGGATATGGGGCTTGCAACAATAATTCACACAAGCTGTCATACAGGAGTTGAAACGAGAATTCCCTATATTTACGATAGGTGTTTAAGCGTGCTGAAAAGGTTACTGTTTTTTTACATTTAAATATTTATGTTCATTACACATTTAAAAGTTATAAATTTTTTTATCGTCTTACTAATGGGGCAGTAACCCATGTCACTCTCGGTGGTTATGCGCTTGGGTGTATCGACATTCAGGGGCCGGAAACTGTAAGGAATCTCTAGGGGCAATTCATGACCTACGCGGGGTGCCCAGTGGGTTATCTAGGATACTTGGCACCACTGAAGACGGAGCCTACTTTTTATACCGTACTGGGGAGCCCCCTGAAAAAATGGTATAAGGGAAGGGATGACATTTATGTTTGGTGGCTTAGTACTTTAAGTGCAAAATGGTGCCGTCCTTGTCAAACGTTGTGAATGATTACATGTGTATATCCTTTCATTGTGAGCTCCCTGCTTTGCTTTTAATGTAAAATGTAAAATCAAATTAGTAGTATATTAGGTGAAACTTTGAACTGATTTCATCTTTAATATCCAATTTAAGGGGCGTCTTCGTTGACCTTTCTGGAGCATTTGGTTAAGCTACATAGGGCTCTCTTATGCTCACAGCAAATGTCAATTAACTTCAGAGATTAAACGCATAATTAAGGTATACAAGGCACACAATTTTGTCAAACAGTTCAAGAGCACATTCCTGAAATAATCAGTAAGTAGGTAACAAGATTAATTTGAAATGGTTTGGTTTGAAAATTCTGAGACTGTTACAGTATTTCAGAGGGCAAGTCTGTGGTACTATCGATAGTAAACCAAAAGACACGCCAACAAGGAGACGGTTTTAATTTGTAATTATTTGTAGCTGGTTTTGGGAAGCTTGCGATAAATATGTTTTTTATATGAAATTGCTTTTTATACGTAAAGAAATCCAAGATTTATCATAAAAGTGTCGGAAATTCATTTAAACCGCCACATATTTGCAGAATCTCCTGTTTTACGCCTAGGTTGACATCGTTATGGCAATAAATGTGGCTAAATCCATACCGTTCCACGGACTGAATAAAATGGTTAAGTTAGTTGTAAATCATCACAGGTCTTTCTGTACTACTTTGCATATAAGAGCCTTTGATGACACAGAAATTTGATAAATGGTCGCTGACAACTGTGGAGATGTTGCCAGAAAAATTAAAGTCTAAAAATTAACTTATTTCAGTTTGTATATTGACAGAAGTTAACATGGTATGCCACAAGTAAGCACAGGTGTAGTTAGTAACGCTACCTAAAGTTATCAATCTGTAAGCAAAAACCATCGATTAACTTAGCCGCACTCTTTGCGACTTTGCTCGAGGGAACTGAACTCGACCGTCGGTTCGAAAATATTCTCATTATTAAAAACAGAGAAACAGGAAAGAATATACTCTGAAAAGTAAGTTGGGTATACTTCCTTTTTTTGTAACCTCTGCCAATATTTCCTTTTTGTTTTATGATTTGAAAAAGTGAGTTTCTACAATCTTTATAAGATGAAAGTTTCATATCTTTGACATTTAGATGTAAGTGTTTACCTTACGAGACATACCTGATGCTACAAACAGACAAATTAACAGCAAAGTTCTCATCTTGATCAGTTGATAGGAGTTCTCAGTGAAAGTCTTCTTGGAAAAGGCTTCTGTTCTTCGCTGTACCAGGTGTGATATGACACTTCGGAGAAAAGATCTGATGAAGTAGTCATGCGTCTCCATCTATTTTTATTATAGGCCTACATGATATTGAAGGCGGGGTTTAATCATCATTCGCAAATGGGGTTGCCCAACGAAATTACAAAGGGGTAGTTTCATGGAAAATCCCATCTGCTATTGAGTGAATAAGATCCATCTTACATAACAAAAGCATATCATGAGTTGGTGACGATTATGTAGTAGACATAGAGACAAGAGTTTTCCGTTTGGTAAAATTAGAAATCGGAATTTGATGTTTTGGTACTACACTATTTTAATGGAAGTAGTGGAAAAATGACAATACAAAATGAAATTTGGCTGTTAGAAAAAGGAAAACTCTTGTCTCTAAGTATACATAATGGCTTCCTTTGTCCTGTTTGTTTCTATCCCTGGGAAACATTCTCGGATATTATTACAAAACATGCATTTTCATTCTTTATTGTTCAGGCCTCCATAGACAGGAAGGCGTTTTCACCGCTGTGCCTATTGTAAAGAGACGACAACTGGGTCAAACTAACTTCTACTAGGTAGTGGGGAATATTACCGTGCCAAGAGCCAAGGAAACACATAAAGTGAACCTAAAGTTTAGAATTACAGCAATATATATTTAAGAGGTTGGATAATGAATCTCATTTAACCAACTCCCATTTTCAGTCCTTATACTCTGTTGCTCAAATATAAATGTTGCAATTTATTCACCTTATTTGAAATAGTCGATTGTGCAATAATTTGTGATGTCCTACTTGCACAACTTACATCACCTGCTTTTGTTTCCTCTTGATTTTAAGATGTTTGAATAACCTTGAATTATTCACTGTTCCCTTGCATCCCATTTTGTAAGGAAAGGGCTTGTACAGCCAAGTCTCCCTAAAAAAGTAAGACAATGATCACGTTTTGGCACAAGGTGCAGGGGCTTTCAAAGAAAGCGGTAATTTGAGCAGTGCAAGAATGACATCACAAATTGTTGCACAATCTACCATTTTTAATTGTGTGAATAAGCTTCAACATTTTTATATCTCAGCTCAGGAATGTCCAGTGAAGGTGGGAGTTGGACCATTTCAAAGCATTTTGCAAGCTTTGTAACATGTATTTTTGAAATTTTGGACTTTAGATACACTTTAATTCGGGCATGAGCAATGGCAGAGGTTGTCTGGGTTGTAGTTGTTTTCTTTTATGATTATAGTTGCAGAAAAAAAAGAATAAAATCCAACTTGAAATGGAACCATGTTTGGTGGAGGCTAACGAGGGGGGGGGGGGAGGATGGGGATGCAGTATTTTACTTGGACAAAATTTTTTCTATTGACGGGCAAATTTCTGTTTTAGAAATTTAGAATGTAATTTCCTGCCATCATGGGATTTGGGAATGACATATTTCCTCCCGGTAGTTGGTGATGGCAGCCTTGTAGGCTACACAGGCTAACTTAAAGAATGTTACTAGCAAAACTGTTGTGACAAATCGTCCTAGTGGCTTAGAATGCAGTTTCCATTAATATAGTGAACTTGGGAAGCCTGATCGGCCTCTCATACTTGCGACACGCCCATGGTACCAGACACATGTTGTTAGGAAAGGTTTCCTGCTATTTGGAGCATTTGGAATGCCAAATTTTCTGACTTCAGTCCTAACCTCGATCGAGCTAAGGTCGACTTTGGTTCCTCACAGCCCCTTCTTTAGGAATCACCCCTATGACAATCTCTTTAGCCCACCACCAATTAGCATAAGTGTTTCGGACGTTCCATTTGCTGTTAGGATACCTGCAAAATATGTCACAGTTGTGATCTAAATGACCCATGCAACAAAGTCAGTTCTCCGCCCAAGTAGAATCTCTGACCGGAATTTGACTGTTACGCTGCCCTGAGTAGAATCTCCGACCTATTTGTGTTCTAGGTTCCTATATCTATGGCACGGTATCTGATCGACTAAGCAACCAGCAGGTATGGTTTCGTGCGAAAGTAAAGAGAAAAAGGGGGGTAGGCGGTTCACTATCTGACGTTACCAGGTCGGTGGACTTATATTTTTTAGGGAAAAATGCCCGATCGTGTTATACATGATATAAGCAAAAACCTTAAGGAATTCCACACTTTTTGAGGATTATGAGTCTTTCTTAAATTGACATTTGGGTGGTTTTATTGAAACCACCCAAATGTCAATTTGAGAAAGACCTTTGCTCATATCATGTATAACATGATCGGGCATTTTCCTCTCAAATGTAACAGTTCACCGACTTAATAACGTCACATAGTGAACCGCCTACCTCCCTTTCACTTTCGCTTCCAGCAAGCAAAACCAAGTCGGTCTTATCTGAAATATTTAAGGGCAAATCTTGTCATCCCAGACAGTTCCAATTCTCCCAATTAAGCAACTTAGCTCCTTCCATAACTGTATAAAGCTTCATTTTATTGCTTCAGGCCATGCCCAGGTGAACATACAAGGCTATAAATGTGTAATCCAAGCACTCTCTCAATTGTGTAGAATGTAAATTACCCTACATCGTTTGCATTTTTAAACTTTGATGTCAATCAAAGAGTAACCAATTGAGAATTTTGATATCCACAACAAAAACGTACTTAAGCCGGGGTGTGATGACTATCTGTCTTTAAGCCGAAATGAGATCATCGTTTGCCCGAAAAAAACTTCCTGAAAAACTTACACTGAGACATATATTAGAGAAACCACTGTGAAATATTTATCAGAGAAATAGATTGAGGACTAACTTAAAAAAACCTCATAAGGCTACCCATAGGTGACTTGGCAAGATACGGTAGTGTAACTAGCTTTATGGAGCAAAACTAAAGATGAAATGTAAAGACACTATAGGTGCTTGCGAAGCCTGTGGAAAGTTTTGGGTTTATGCAAAGACCAAGGGCGGTAATCGCCGCGGGGGACGAGGTCACCTAAATAATTTGGTTGGGAGCGGATCACCTTTAATTTCCCCCATTAATAACCCTATCATTGCCATTTCAGTTTTGAGTCAGATGCACAGAATCTCTTAGTTCATTTACCATTGAGGTGTGAGTACATCTCAACAGAAGTGAAATAAAACCATGGATTTTGTGAACCAACTCAATAAGCCTATTTAAACAACTTTAGTGAAATATTTATGCACAACTATGGAGCTAGGGAGGATCAACGTCCCTCATTTTGGAGTTGGTGACTCAGATATCCCTCCAGCAACTATCAAATCGTGCAGCTCCCATATTAGGAACCTTGGCAAAATCAGAAAATATCCCAACCAACAAGCTGTCCGTTTCAGGATTCAGTTTAAGATGCTTCTCCTCACTTATCGTGTCATAAACAACCTATCTCCACCATACATAACTGAACTGCTTGTTTTCTCCCAAACACACTCTGGTTTGAGATCAGCTTCCCAACATCTCTTGGCTGAGCCGAAAACTTTGAGGTCCTGGGGTGACAGATCTTTCTTTGCTGCTGCTTCACGCCTATGGAACAAGCTTCCCGAACGTATTCGTTTCAGTTCAACTTTACAGACTTTTAGATCTAGGCCTAAAACTCACTTGATGGACATTACTTTTTCTTAGGAATTCATTTAGTTATTGTTTTGTTTTGTATTTTTGTGTTTTGTTATGTATCTCTTTTGAGCCCTGAATGCGCCATGGGCGCTTTTGCGGATATGTGGGCATTATAAATTTCCATTATTATTATTAATTAGCTTTTTTTCTTCAGTCACCCAGTAAACCTTTTGCCGTTGGATCGACGTAGGATTTGTGACGGCGTTTCCGTCGGACCGACGTCCGCTGCATTTCCGTTTGCAAAGTCGTTCGACGTCTAAAGGACGTTGGCAAAGTATGGGCGGCCATCCGGGTCAAAATCCAACACGCGAAAAATCATGTAAAACTCTGACGTAAAACTTACGGAAGAAAGTTTTGTATTTTTATCGTAGCATTGCATTATTAAAAAAAAATACATGTAAAACTCAAATTATACGAACATTCCAAAACAATACCTGGCATATGAAGCCTCTATATCTGTCCCTGGGTATGAACTGATGAAGAAGGCAATAAGGGGGATGTACAGTCCCTTGCATTGTTAGGACGTCACCTATTCTAACTTTCTGGCAAACATTTACTTGGTCCAGCAAACGGGACAAGGTCAAAAGGAACACGTTAGCTGCACCCATTTCAGAAGGCGGGCTTAATGCCATTCATATTCCAACTAGTACTTTTCTTAGTAGCTTAAAATGTTCACGGCAGCCCGGGTTTAAAGATATTGCAATGACGATACAGGATCGTGGAAAGATTTTTCGATTTGAATTTGAATGGTAAGGGAAAATCTTTATTTCAGTGTCATTTTGATGTCAGAGAGATAAGAGCCAACAATGTTTTCGTCAATAAGTTATGTACTGCTTGGGAACGGTTTGTCTTCAAAGAGCCTTTAGAGGACTATGAACATCAAATAATTTGAAACAATAGCCGTATTAAAGTAAAGAATAAGACCATTTTCTACAAACATTAATATGGTCAAAGTGTGACTTATATTAACAGTATTCATGATGATAACACCCAAATATTTTCTTACAACAGTTTTGATATTTAGTATTGTTGCTTTCCCTTTTACTAAGTATTGTGACATTATTAATGCTGCTATCCCTGTACACTGGCGGCAAGGTCTTCTGAATGAGATATTTTAGTGTCCCCAACATGTCCCGGGTCATTTATAGGCAGGTTATTTCTACAGTATGCACTGTTCCCACTTCGTTCTAAGTTTAACGTTTTGAGGGTCAGGAAGCCAATTGGCTCGTCGACGACCCTATACCAGAATGAGCGTGGATGAACACCGGCGACATTCGCCTTCTCTTTTCGAATCGTGCCCAGAGGTTAACGAGGCAGGGGTGTACTAATCGCTCCCAATCCTGCTCCCGGGACCGCCATTTCACGTCCCCATCCGACGGACGTGAGTG
>WURT03436889.1:0-22586 GCA_009936505.3 Holothuria glaberrima
GAGCATCACGCACAACGGCAGAAGGTTCCATTTTTAAAGTCTTTGGTATGACTCGACCTGGGAATCGAACCAGGGCCCCCCACGTGAGAGACGGATGCTCTAACCACTAGTCCAACTGAAGGGAAAACACAAGGGTAGTAAGGACATTTACAGCCCACGCGCACAACAGAACCATAAACACTACTATGACAGCATGAAAGTTATGGTGACATGGATGACGCTTGCCCTTCTAAACAAAAGGAACTAACGATCACGTGACGTCGGTGAAACACTTCCACATGGGGCTGTGTACTGCTTAGGTACATGGAACGGGACTGTTAAAGAAACAGAACAAAGCCACAAAACGCGAATTAAATTACCACTCTCATCTTCCTTCCTTCTTTCTTCTCTCTGTCATTTCCGTTCTTTTTCTCTCCTCTTTTATCTCTCGTCTTCCTCTATCCTCTACTCTTTAACCTCTCCCCTTCCATTCATTTTGCCTATTGGTGCAAAATGTTGCTGACTGCATTCGTGAATTAGGGTCTGACATGCCTACAACTATCCCCACAACAGCGACGGGCCTGTAAATGATTTTTTTCATATTAAACAAAAAACATGCAACAAATTACAGAGACTTGAATTAATTTTACGTCATTGATTACTTTCTTTTATTTGAAATTTGTTCCAGATACTAAGAAAGTAATGATACTCTGTTTTTCTGTCGGTGAATAGTTGCTTTTGCTATCGCTTTGTACTGGCTCTTAAAATTGGACCAAGTTGATCTTCAAAAACTAATAAAGGTAAAACATGGAATCATTTTGTGTTGATTTTAATAGATAAAACATTAAGTTTTTCTTTATTTTTAAAGTGTCGAACTTAACACGACCTATAATCTAACAAAGCAAGTTATCATGGGTGCGTTTTAGTAGACTGTTAGCAAGCGTGGCCTAGTTCTAACAGAACTAACAACCATTTGAGGTTGTTAGTTCTGATAGATGATCACATGACTGATTACCATGGTGGTTGCACCGTTCAGAAGACGTCACAATAGACCTGTCAATCAACAACTAACACTAACGGTTGACTAAAACGCACCCATGTTAAGGTAAGGTTGCTAACGATGCTGTCCTCTTTTGCCAGCCACTCAGAAGACAACCATTCCTTTTCAAAGAAGATTCCACTTTTTAAACACGTTCACTCTTTCATCTTTGACCTGAGGAAGAAAAAGTGTAGGGGTCAAGGCAAAATGATTCGGTCATGTTACAGTTATGCCTGTAGTCTAGACCAACTTTACATGCAACTACATTTACATTATTTTGATTAAAGAGTAATTGCCCATATCTTCCCTTAAGGTATGAATTAAAGGCCATATGAGGTCAGAGGTCATGATGTGAAAACATCTTAAAAAAAGTTGAGAAGTGCAAATTTGAAAGATGAACCTAGTCAGTGCAACAATTATTCCTTTCAGCAAGGAATCCCTAAGCCTTTGGACAACAGTCATCACCACCTTTTCAACGGGTGTTAGACATCTGTCATATATACATATACATATATATATACATATATATATGTGTGTGTGTGTGTTTGTGTGTGTATAGACGAGATGTTTTATTAAATATGCTCCCTAAATTGTTGGTAGAATGCCTTAGCTGTAGTTCAAGTTCAATAAATTTATATGGCGCACTTTTAAAATAATTATTTTAATGTCTTACAAAAGAGAAAGTGAAACAGGAATTTCGACGAAATTAAAGACTGAGATACCTTCTAGGGCCCAGGCTCTATATTCTTCTATCCACGGCCCCCTTGTGATAACGAAAATGTTTTGAGGCCCCCCCCCCATACAGTGATTGACGACATGGGGAGGGTTTCGCCTCCCCTTTTGAATTTTTTGGAATATTTGAGGGTGCAAAATGTTACATTATTATGTGACTTTTGAAGTAAATTTATGTTCAACAATTAATGATTAGAAATGCAGTTTTCCTTGGCCTGAAATGCAGTTTTCCTAGATTTGCAAGTATTGCTAGGCATACTTGGAAATTCTTACTTTCAAATAAGAATTTCCAAGTATGCATAGCACAATTTGATTTTGGTGAAAAATGTATTTCCCATTAAATTTTTTATTTGAGAACGATGAGTTATCAGAAACAAACTGGTTGGTTCTGCATGAGGTCAGGAAAATATGGGTTTTCTTTGTCGGCAGGTCGGAGATGGCTGCAAATGGCACTGTTTTTTGTCGGATCCAAGTTAAGTTGTAACTTTACTACTGTCTTTCATCTTTGCTAAATCGGAATGAAAAATCGTAAGTGCATAGTCTTGGAAATACCAAAGTAGGCTACTATATTAGACTTCAGTCCTCATTCAGTGCATTGCTCAACAGCTTCCTCATGAGTCATGTAATCAAAGTGTTTTACTATATCTCTTGTTCCATTATTAACGAACCTCTTCGGCTTTTGCGGACCCTTATTTTTTTCACAGACCCCCTGCGGACCCCTTTGCCCTTACGGACCCCCAAATAAATTTCAAGGACCCCTTGGGGGTCCGCGGACCCCAGGTTGAGAAACATTGTTCTAGGGCACACGTAACAACAGTTTTCAACAAGGAAGTTTGAAAGGTCCACAGAGGCTGCCGACGTAATTGACAGGCACAAATCTTTCCATAACTTAGGACTTTGATGGTGAGAGCACGATTGGTATCTGGAAGTTTCGGTTTGTTCAGATGGTGACATCATGTTGCATGCGTCTTGTGTATTACAGCCAGCAATCTAAATGTTGTCCCCTCTTATACTTAACAATCTTGCATAAGATAAGGCTTAAAATGTAATTTTTTTAACCTCTTTGTAAAGGAAAATGTATTTCATTGTGCCTAACATCTTTTCATCATAATCGTGCCACGTAATGTTTAATGCATAGCGTCGACCGGTGTAATCCATCAAAGCATCGCCTTTGACACGTTCATGACCACTGACATCCTCAGCATTGGACATCTGGACCCAAGTTAGAGCTGCAATGAAACAGTTTGAAAGTCACTCTATTATCAGCGTCGCTTACATCAATCAAAAAAAAAAAAAAAACAAAACAAAAACAAGAACAACACAGTCTATTACAAAGAGGGTGAAATAAGTGCACCATGCACTTAAATCTATGAAGGCGAGAACGGTTGGTTTTTTCTTTGCCCTAGACACCTTAACGTCTAACTTCAGGATGGAGAACTGTTTAAGTTGTGATGTCGGCCAGAAAATGCCCCCCCCCCCGCCATAGAGGCAAGCACGTATCACGGCAACTTACATATTAGTGTACCTGTCGGATACGCGACTAGTCATTAACTCGCGCGTGCAAAGTATACTTCGTAAGGGTCTTTATTGTTTTGCAGCCAAAATAGTGTCGCGTCACAACAATGCATAAGATCCATGGTAAAGTAATGACCTTATGCCCCCAAACTGCCAAATTTGGTCTGGCACCTACCGTTATGTTCGAAAGGTTCTTTAAAGTATGGCACAAGTCCACTGCTTATTAAAAACTACATTGGATCGTCAAAAGAGAAAATATATGTTTTTGTTTTATTAGGCCGCGGGTACAAGAGGAATCCCTTTTATGAAGAATTTGACATTCAGCCAAAGTTTCACACGCATTGATCTCTTTAACACAATGATCTTTATCATATGTCATAGGAAGCGCACTTGGGAAAGAACTAATATAAAAGGGACATTGCTGAGCGGTTGCAGATCACGGTTAAGCTGCCCCACTTTACTTGCTTTATCCATTAGTATTTGTGGATAGACCTATAACTCGTAAAAGGAAGTTTGAGTTGACTTGTCATTTCGTTCACCTGTGTGGACTTATGAGAAAGGGTCAAGTTTCGATTAAAGTGTTTTCACCCCACTGATAAATTCGCACAGTATGTATTAACAAACGCACATTGTGTCCATAGTATAGTTGTAGAACTTTACTTAAAGGAGGATGGAACAGTTCATTGATTTTTTTTAACATGTTACCCACATTTAGAAAAAAAAGTATTTTGTGGTAAGTTCTGAATCGGCGTTGCATATTAGTTCATTACTTTGCAAATACGAGCCCAATATTTACATCACATCGAACCTTTCTTAGACAAGAGTCTTGTTCTATGACGGGCTCCTTCGCGTGCATCCTTCATGTCCACTATTTGTCAAATGCTGCGTCATAAAGAAATCGAATGGCTGTTAGTCTATCATGGTTATTATGCAACCATATGCCGATTTTTTTAGTATTTAAAATGCGTACATTATTGAATGCAAATTTTATTTCAAGAATAGCATATGTATAGGGTTACCATCCGTCCCGATTTATCGGAATTGACCCGTTTTTTGAAAGGAAAACTGAGCGTCCCGGCCGGTAAGACAAATCGTTCCGATTTTCTCGAAAACGAATATAGCTGTTATATTCTTTATCATATTTTTGTGTGCACAGTAAAAAATCCTCATGTTTGATCACTGTTTTTAACCCGGAAGATAAGGCTATAGCCCGAACTTCCGATCTACACGTATTAGGCAAACAAAGCTAGTAAAATCAGCTTAAAATATTGCACCATTTGGCTTCTCGTCAGATACCGAAATCTAAATCTGCCGGTCGGCGCCTGTCTTGCCCGACCAGGACGCAGAATTGCCGACCGCCACAATGTGCTAAAATAACTTTTCCGACCGGCACTTATTCCTGATAGAACCCAAATAAAATATCATTATGGTGGAGGGATCGACCGTAAGGAAATTATTTCTTGGTCATAATTCGAGATCGGGGAAATCCAGTTCATAAATTAGTAGGGCTGTCAATTTCCGTTTAATTTTTCATAATTTTCATAGAATTTCAGACGTAAGAACCCTATTTTAAGGTTTCGTACATGCAGTTTATAACACTCGGGAAGTGCCATTTCCGGCCGTCTGGAGAATTGTAAATTTCAAAAATTTTCTTATACGCTCCTCGCCAACCGATGGTGGCGATCCACTTAGTCCTTGCGACACTCAAACCCCCCCCCACCCCCTTCCTGATCAGTCTTCAAAAGTTATGTCCCACTTTCAGCTTAGAGAAATATGGTAAACCTAGCACCAGATGGCATGTAAGGACACCTAATTTTTCAAAAAAATTCTCAAAGGGAAGGGAAACCTCTCCCCTTAGACCCCTACCCCAGGCCGGCGATCGAAGAACATACTGCGTTCCCCCTCCCCCGTGAGAGAAATCCTGGCTACGCCACTGCTTACGAGTTAAACTTTCTTGACACAGGCGTTGAGGCATTTTTTGTCAGGAACGTAGCCCGTTTTGTCGGGAAAAAACGTCCAGCATCCCCCCCTTCACTCATCGATCCTTAGGGATGCCCCTGTTGCCATGTCGTTCCTTGTGATCACATTTAGCATCGTTCTTTATTGTTCACCTTTTACCAATGACTTTTTGAAGGGAGGATATCATAATGTTAACAATGCTTAAAATAAACTATATCACAGTGTATGACTTGCGTTCTGAACAATACGTTATTTACGTTTATTTTCTTTCACACATACCTTTTTATTTTAGATGAATGAAAGCCTAGCCTGTTTATTTAACAACCTGAAGAATGTTTCGATTGTCAATTCTGAAACACGTCTTTGTTTCTCTTTGTGGCAGTTATGGCACCCAAAGTAACAGTAAATCACGTGCGCATTGAGTAACACCAAGAAGTATTAAACTTTACAAAACTGAGTGGGAGTTGAAAGATTGAAGGGTGCGTTAAGTGCCTAGTTTTATAAGCGATTACATTTTTCATGACCATCTGTAAAGTGTTATAAAATGTGATTTTATTACCACTAGCAACAATCAAAACATCATTTTTCGGTTAAGATGATAAATGACAATAGGCTCCATCATTTACAAAATGTAGAAATAATTCAACGGAAGATCCCTGCTGAGACCTTGTGGTATAAACGTTGGGAACCTGGATAAAACAAGCCCATTCGGAGAGTAAATTTCGGATGCAAAGGGCTCCTTTTGGTTAACAAAAATGGGAAAAGGGAGTTACAAATTTTTCTTGAAAAACCGGTACTCTTTGGACAACTCTTCCACCCTGGCAAAAATTATTTGAAAATCATTAAAACCCTTTGGGAGATAGAATATGGAACGAATGGTATCAAAGAGAATTCTCTGCTGGGGAGTGAAAACTATGTTGGCAATGAATTACATTATAACAGATTGGGTTCAAGTGCCAATGGACAGAGCTTTGTAATGAAAGCCTAATGAAACCTTTTGGTGAAGCACATTGTGATATTTCATGAGCGGATCAAGATTTTTTCAAAAGGGGGGGGGGCACTTAATTATTGAATCCTTGATACAATTTAAGTGAAGCGCCATCACTGGTTGGCGTGTAGCTTACCCAGTGGCGCCACCAGACTGATGATTGGGGACACCACCGATGTTGTGGTAATGCTACCTCAGTTTGAACTCCCGTTTGCGTAAATTGCACCCTTTTCTTGCGTGGCCTGCGTTTGTGTGCAGCAATGGGGATCCTTCATTTGTCACTACATAAAGGTGCCGTCCTGGAGGAGGTGTCTAAGGGGAAGGGGTGTTCCCTTCCCCTTTGGGGTGTCCCCTTTCCCCTTTGAGAAATATTTGTTAATTTAAGGTTGATTATATGCAAAATGGTGCTATATTTGGGGTATTTTTGAAGCTAAATATATATATATATGTGGAAAATGTCCATAATTTAGTGAATTTAATTTTTGGTTAGGTGAAAGAGGAGACTATGCTGTCTATGAGAAGAATACGTTATTAACGAAACTCCTGAAGCCCCCCTCTCTTTTGCTACTTTACTATCTTCTATATGGGATAGTTTATTACTCCCAAATTCGTGCGTGGAGTCCACAGGCACATTCTTTGACTATTATCCAAATTTTGCATTTTGCTTGATTTTGCATTATACACTGTAGGGTACCTAAGGCTGACAGATGCCCGTATGGGGCCGACCGGAAGCTCTTAAACAATTACATGAAATGGGGCAACAACATAATGCTTACAATGGTGTCCTAACGGATTGGCATGCAGCATGTTGTGTGATTGCCGGCCTGGGGGAAGGGTTTAAGGGGAGGGGTTTAAGGGAGGGAGACACCCCTCCCCCTTTGAAAATTTTTGAAAAATTGGGTGTCCTTACATGCAATCTGGTGCTACATATGCTGCCTTTTAAGTAAAATTTTCTGAAATTTTTTTACGTATTTTTGGTACAAAAAAATTGGCCTAGGTGAGGGGGCCCATGGCCCAAATGGCCCCCCTAAATACGCCACAAAATGCTTAATTACCTGACATTTAAATGATAATATAGAGTATGTTGCCGAACACTTTACAACTACCGTATTTTTACTAATTTTGAACCGACGAAAATCCAGACGACCGGCTACAAGTAATGGGAATGGGCTAAAAGGAGAGGTGCAGAAAGGGGGTATTAGACCTCCCTGATGTGTATAACAAAGGGGGTGAAGGATTAACAAGCCCGTTTCAGAATGCTTTTTAGTCGTAAGTGTATTTACGATCACCATCTATACCAATAATGGCTGCACGCGAAGCGATCGGTAAAAATTTCTGAAAAATGTGTTGCGAAAAATTCGTACTTTCAAGTTCAAACCTTTTACATCATGCTATACATTGGATTGAAAGATCACATATTGATGCAAGGCCCCTACAGATGTTTTGAGATGAATCTCTGTTTTATTTTTTTTTTTTTCTTTTTGAAATTGTTGCGATCGAATAGTACCGATACCATGTATAATTACCTTCATAAATGGCCAGGAGATGAAATGCAAACAGTGACGCATGCGCGCTAAGCTCTCCAAAATTCTTTGTTAAATAAGATTTCCGTAACCAGGTAACAAAACCTGCATTCTGAATCTGCATCGAGACACTTTCAATTACCGAAATAACATACATGCCACTCAAAAAGCCAGTCTTTTACCTGGTATTTCGTAAACTTTTGACTAATTTTGCTGCTGTGCTTCACTGGGAGTTGCTATCCGAAGATACTGATAATGAGAACAGCATTGTGGCAAGGTCTCAAGCACGAAGGGGGCGAAAATTTTGACAGTTTGCGTAGAATTTGCAAAATTCTGATAGTTTGAGAAACGTTTGTAATAGAAAATGATTACCATAGATCCATCACCCGGTCGAAACATACCTCACCCTAACCCCTACAGAAATCTATAGCTTAAACGTCTTTGGGGGGTTATTTTAAAATTTTCAGAATTTTTCGATTGGGGCACGAGCCCCCCCCCCCCATTCCTCTCGTGCCGACGCCTATGCTTACAAAGAACTTTTTTGTTAAAAAATACCTCCTAGAACGCCTAAATGTCACTTCTCAGGCCTTCTCTTCTCCGGCAAGTTGCGGATAAACATTCACTAATAAAATTTTTATTGCTTTTAGTGTCAGCTAAGGTCATAGATTTTCGTAGGGTCTCATTTGTTCGTAAAATCTACGTAGTCGCTAAGCACAGTGTTTATACTGTTCAGTTAACCAGAATTTTATGATATTCATGTAGGCCTATTGCAGTTTTCATTGAGCCCTGCATATGTAATGGCATAACATTGCAACGTAAAAAGGCAAACAAATTTAGCAGCAACATGGCTTTTATCATGGGTGTCCGCTGAAAAAAGTTCAGGAAAATTCAGGGAGGGGCAAAACTTTTAATTGATCCAATTAGTGTAAATTTTAGGCTAGCCATCTAAGCGTAGCAGGCGTGGCGGAACGAAAAAAAAACATTGGGGGACTGAGTGCCCGGAAGACTATCTAAGCGGAGCGCCACCATGAGTAGGCGCAGATCGTACAAGAAAATTTTTGGCTTTACAGATGGCCGGAAACAGCACTTCTCGAGTGTTTAAAGCTGCATGTACCCAGCCTTGAAATATGGAACTCATGTCTGTACTTAGCAAATATTGGGGGAGGGGGCTAAACAACCTTTAGCCCCTCACTTTTTTCATTGAGGCTGAGCCCCCCAGCCCCCGGTTCCACCGCCACTGCCGCTCCGAATACTACAGCAGACGTATGGTTACTATCATGTATTACAGAGATTCCCCATATAGTCTTCAAAAGCTCTTCAAAAGCCATCTCGCAGTTAGTCATGAGCTTTCTTTAAAAAATAAATACAACCATATCTGGCTATCAACTACTCCATAAGGGTGGAGCAAAAGGCAGAGGAAACAGGCAAAACGGCTTGATCTATTTGTATAAAAAGAGCTCCACTTAAATATTTTGTTGTTTCTTTCATCATTGTGTCACAATGTGTTTCAGCTTTGCCAAGAAGCCCCAAAATATTGGTTTTCTAGATTGTTATTTAAACAACGTAAACTTAGGTCGAATCTTGAAATAATGAATAGATACTTGAAAATTATGGAGAATTTTGCAATAGTTATATACACAATACTATGCCAATACTCATAAATAATAAGTCATACTTGTGAGACAGGGATGATTTCGTCTAAATTTAGAAATACTTTTAATTTAAACTATCTCGAATTACATGGTTTTTTTTATTTTTGGAAGATTTTGAAGAATATGCTTTGCAAACTTTTGGGGGCAAGTTCCCCCCATGCCCCTATGGCGAGCCGCCTATGGGTAGGAAAATGTATCTTGTACACCCCGTAAGTAAAGGTCAAATATAGGAGGCCAAAGGTCAAAATTCAAATTATATTAAAACGGTTTTAGGCCATAAGATCAAGAGGAAACATTGAGCTCATCTAAACATTTACCCGTATAATACGTATGAGAACTTGCAAGAAAATATATGTGGTTGACATGGCAACCGAAGTCATGAGGCACGTGAGAGAAGGTCAAATGTACATTTTCTTGTTTTCAAAACTACTACTACACTGCTGGACTGATTCTTTTCAAACTTGGCGGGAAAGTACCCAAGGGTAGGAAAATGTGTCTTGCACACCCCGGAAGTAAAGGTCCAGTATAGGAGGCCAAAAGCCAAATTGTATTAAAACGGTTTTAGGCTATAATTTCAAGAGGAAATATTGCACTCACATGGAACTTAACACTTTAATACATATGAAAAGTTATACCAAAATATATGTGGTTGACATGGCGACCGAAGTCAAGAGGCACAAGTCAGAAGGTCAAATATACATTTTCTTGCTTCGAAAACTGCTACTTAACGACTGGAACAATTCTCTTCAAACTTGGTCGAAAGGTACCCAAGGATAGTTAATGTGTCTTTCAAACCAATAGATACGGTCAGAGGTGAGATTTGAAAGGTCAGAGACCGAGGTTCAAATTGTGTGAAATTCGTTTTCTAGCTATGGTTCAAAAAGGAAACATCGGACTGACAGAAAACTTGAAACGTATAAAACGGTGGATAAGTCCTACCATAATGTGTTGCTACCATGGAAAATGAGATAAAAGGTCACATTGCAGGGAGTCAAAATGTACAGTTTAGGTCAAAAACTGCTACTAGTTAGCTGGACCTATTTTTTGGTGATCTCTGCACAAAAACTAAGGACGAATTACATCAACTGCAGTGGCTTTGCTCGGTCATCCGGGTTTTCCCCTTACCCTAGCAACTTTGGGGTGAAAACAGCAATTGACTGTAATTTGACTATATGGGAACACTTTACGTCCTTTGCTACTGCAGTGAAAACAGTCCCTGTTTTCAATTGCGAAAACAATCCTCTACGTGCCAAATACGGGCAATACATTGTTTTCACTCCGAACACATCTTTGGCATGGGAAGTGATGTTTCACCGACCGACTCTATAGGCATTATGCATTGACGTAACGTTTCGTCACATGGCTCGTCCTCAGTAGACTCCGCAGGCTCTTGTAGTAGACTTTCGCGAATATCCGATTGAGAAATCAGCTGTCTGCACTTGTTAAGATAATTTGCAATGGCAGCGCTTGTCTCCAGAGGAGGTAACACTTTCTGCTCTGTGACGTCATATGCATAAGTACCATAGACCTTAGACATATGACGTCACAGAGCAAAAAGTGCTCCGTCGTTTTAGAGGCAAGCGCGTATCATTGCAAGTTTCACCAACAAATATAAACAGCACATTTTTTAATTAATCGGAGAGTAGTATTTTGAGAATGATATGAATCATCACAGACCGGAGCTAAAAATCTCATAATTTATGTAGACTTAGCAGCATGTCCTCAATGCGAGTAGAATTAAATATCCTTGAACCGTTGAGAAAAAGTGATTTTTTTCATCACAATTCAAACCAAAATTTTCGTGAACTATTCGGTGTTTAAGAAGAAAAGTCTTGCTTTCCACATGACCTAATTCTATGCACAGACTAAGAGTAATTTCGCATGGCTTGAAAGACTTCATTTATACCTTGAGAAAAGCTAATTTACCCTTCGTCAAAATTCAGTCAAATTTTCTGTTGAGATTCTGTTTCACGATATAACATATAAAAACTGTTCTTCAATCACAAGTTTGTGGCTTATACAGACCGGAATAGCTAATGGTAAAAAATCCTTTGCCATATATTGCTTTTAAATAACCAAGGCATGAGAAAGTTGACGGCCTCTGACCAAGTATTGGAGGTCTTAAGGAAAGTGACAAATTAATGATGAATGATTAGGGGCGTCGTAACGGCATTCTGGATGTGGGGGAGCATGCGTGCCATGATTTGCTGACTAAAGGGAACAAATTGGCTACAGAAAAAATGACACGCGTAGCTCGAAGAAATTATATGGGAGTCCGAGGGCCCCTTTAGGGTCCCAGGTAGGATCCAGAAGCAACGCTAAAATGGGGACCAAGGAGCAAGCCCGGTTACTTTGGATCATTTTTAACATTATTGTTATTACAATGGAACAGTTTACCAAACCTTCAAGCCGTTTACTGGCAATAAATAGACCATTAAAATTTTTATTTGAATGTTTTGCATACAATTTCTTAATCCGGACTGGCAGTTGGTGGAGTTGAAGTTTCAAGGCATTGTGATGGTGGAGAAAACTGTAAACTACCGATGCCTTTCTCTGTATAGGTAGCTTGCACCAACCGTTAATAGGTCAAATCCAATGGACGCGCTAGTTGTTCTGGAGGATACTGCGCCAAGCAACACATTGTTTTGGTACATAACCTAGCGTCCGGGTGTGTTTGTTTGTCATTCAAAAGTGGTTGCGTTAGTTGACTTTTGCACAAGTAAAGAGATTTCATATTACGTCACGCGAATGGGGTTGCCCGGAACTGAAGGGCAAAACACATGCGCAGTTAGCGCATTTACAGCACACGCACACGCCGTACCCGTTGATACTACTGTGGCACCATGAAAGTTTTAAATTAATTGGTGAAACAGTGGACGCCTACCCTTAAAACCAGAGTCCCGCAATCACGTGACGTCGGCGTTAAAGGAACAGTGAGAAGCCAAAAAGCGCTCAAAGATCTCCATTTTATTTATTTATTTTTTTTTTCATTTCACAGAAGAATCTGCCTTCCTTCAGAGTAACAGTAGTTAAATTTTTCACGAGGATTATAAGCTCCACATCAAATTTGGAAACTTCATCCTTTACACGGATTCCAGATAGTCCACTTTCCAGTGTTGTCGCCGGGTTTTGAGATTGGGGCACCACAGGAGACGACGTCGTTATCCCATCCTAGATAAATTCAGAAAGTTGGACTTGCAAATGTAAATGTTCTTAATATTTAATTAGGCTGTTCACGGTTACGTCACTGGTTGGCACTGGTTGGCATAGAGCATGCTCAAGAACACATGCGTGTATGTTCGGTGTTGCGCGTGTAAACGCTTCTGCGATTGCACGCAGAAAATAGACGAATTGGAATATACTTTGCATTGTGAAGACAGTGTAAGCGCGCCTTACGAACTCTTTTACAGACACGCAGTGACGTCTTTGTTTGTAAACAGTGAATGAGTCTATACACTTTGCAATCACGGTGAACCCTTCGTTTGTCGCATAGTGCGAAGGCGCCGTAGTTGGGGCCAATAGCCTTGAAGAAGATTCTATTCCTTCAAAGTGGCTAAGGGGTAAAAGGATGCAATCTTTGGCAAAGTTTTGTACTGATTTCATGTCAACTGTAAAATTGTCTGCTTTTTGTTGGGTGTAAGGGAAGGGTGTGGTTTTTAAAGTAGAGGGGTTGAAACTTCTGATCTTGATAAATTTCCGTTTACGCAAGTTGGTTTAAATTGAGAATAGTGCTCTCTTTGGAAAAGGTTCCAACTGATAACATGTCAAGAAATTGTCATTATTCAGTGATATTGTAAGCAGCCCCAAAACACAAAAACATGAAGAGAGTTTACTTTTGATTCACTCGACGATTATTGATTCCATCTTCCTCTCAAAATTATTGTGGTGAACTTAACCTTGATTAAAAGGCCGGCCAAAAAGTTGAATTATTACAATAAATACAAAATGACTACATGCTTCTTCTGAGAGGTCTGTAGCACGAGTGGCGTGGGTCAGAGCATTTCCGACTAAACGCAAGAGACTACTACTATGCGATAACCAAGCTGCTGAAAGCAGCACACCATAAATGACGGACCAATCACAGAGAGGGAAGGGGAAACCAGACAGACTAGGTGCCGTGTGCAGTTTCTCTGCAATCCTAGCGGAAAACAACAAAATGGCGTCTTTCTCAATCTTACTGGAATATCCTACATGACAATATTTTGGTTGTGTCATGATACACCTCTATTGGTGGTACCATGAGACTGGCACAGGGTTTCCCCGAATCTTTGGGGTAATTAAAAATGGAGAAGTTCGTTTATGACTCTTTTAACCGACAACCAATGACACTTCAGGAGAGCACACCCCAGATTGTAGCTTTAATCCTTTTGAATGACAATGCAAGTGTACAACTCCCAATAAGAAATGATTGAGATGGGAGTA
The DNA here is from genome assembly GCA_009936505.3 of Holothuria glaberrima. Classification (NCBI taxonomy): domain Eukaryota; kingdom Metazoa; phylum Echinodermata; class Holothuroidea; order Aspidochirotida; family Holothuriidae; genus Holothuria; species Holothuria glaberrima. The sequence goes on from WURT03436889.1 coordinate 13,810, forward strand.
AAGGTATAGCATGAATAAGTTGCGTATTTTACAATTTACTTCAAATGAAGAACTTCACATTTCTAATGTTGTCCATAAGAGAAATTTGCCACATAACCGTCTCTTGATGCAAGCCTGATGTTGGACGTTTAGCTCGAATTTTCGGAAGATAAGTTCTCGTCAAGCTAGATTTGTTTTGAAAACCCGTGAACGAAATATATTTGCAATGGCATGAAAATAAGAAAAAAAAAACAGAATTTAAAGGTTGATAGTTTGAGAAGGATTTATGGTAGAAATGCTTAAGTTGATAGATCCATAACTCGGTCGAAAACACATCTCATCATTCATTCCCTACAAAAATAAAAAGCCTAATCGTCTTCTGTCTGCCTTCAAGAAAAATACCGAAAATTTTGGAAGTTGCGCGGAGGCATGCAGCCCCTCCTCCTCTTTCCTTTGCCGGCGACACCGTCCCTGATTCTCACATGGTGCTATCTCTATATACCGAACGTTTTACATTGTATAAAGTTGAACCCTAAGATAAAAAAAGAATGTAACTGCGAAAGTGTAACTGTGAAAAGGGTTACCTGATATTTCCATCAGTCTGTGATCAGCCGCCACTTTGCCTTTTCCTGTTTCTTCCACTTTTCCTCCCTCCTTCCCTATGGTTCCTCCATTTGCCAACTGTTGTTAATATTTTTTCGGCTCACCGTGACAGGATATCAAACTGCCATTGGCAACTTTTGGCATGTTTGAGAAGAATATTGTAGTACAAATGATTACGTTTCATGTGTCTTTCACAGGCCCTTTTTCAAGTATTAGAACATGAATTTTTCACTGTCTACTGTCTACATAAATTCCAATTTCTTTTTCCCTGAGTGTCCCCAACCCAGCCCCTTTGCACACACACGCGTACGTGTGCCTTTCTAACCTATTACCTTCTCTCTCTTCCTTCCCACTCTATTCTTCGTTCCTTCTTTCTTCTCTCTTTCCTTTCCTTTCTTTTCCTCTCTTCTTTTCATCGCCTATCTTCCTCTCTCCTCCACTCTTTCTTTTCTCATACTTCTCTTTATTTTGCCAATTGGTACCAAATGTTGCCGACTGGAACCTTGAATAAAAGGTGTTACACCCCACCCCCTCTAGCGACGGACAGCCCCGTGAATAATGCAGTTGATAAAATCGAAGTACATGCAAAATTTACCGAGACTTGTATTAAAATTGCTTTATGGATTACGTTAGTTTATTTGAAATTTGTTCCAGGTACAAAGAAATTGATGATACTGTGATTTTCTGTCTAATTTTTGGTTTTACTTCGTACTGGCTTCTAAAAATGAACCAAATGCATCTTTGAAGAACTAATAAATGTTAAAACCTAAAATCATTTTGTTTTGATTAAGTTAATCAATAAAACATGTCAAGTTTTGTCTATAGACCTTCTTCAAACTACCTGTCAAACTACATTTCATTTACCACGACCTATAATCAAACAAAGCAAATTATGGTAAGTAAGGCTGTGAACGATGTTGTCCTCTTTTGCAAACCTCTCAGAAGAAAACCATTCCTTTCCGAAGAAGATTCCACTTTTTAAACACATTCAGCCTTTCATCTTTGATCTGTAGAAAGGAGGAAAAAGTGTACCAAAGACACGATGATTTGGCAACGTATAACTTTACATGTAACTGTATGACCATTACATGGATTAAAAAGTAAATGCATGTCTTCCCTTGAGGTGGGAGTATACAAGCCTAAGGAGTAGGTATGTTGAACGACAGAAATTTCTACTTAAACACATCGGGCGAGACTGTGCCATTTTCTCGAATGTGGACCAACATGAATAAGGAAATTGTACAACTTCCTTCCCTATTGAGAGATGGATGCAAATACTGTTCGCACAAAGTCACACAAAAATGACGTTTTAAATTGCTACAGATTCACCCCTCACTTCTACCAGGACATCAGTAGTTATTGAATAATGAAAAATAGAGTCTGTTGGAATAATTAATCTGATAATCATTAATTTAGCCCGGCGATATTTCTGTTCGACCTTTCACAATTCCTTCTTTTCAAAACGAACATCCTCTTTATTTGTGGTTTCGAGTGCAGGACACTAGAGCTGGTGTCCATGAACTGAACTAAGTTCAACTCATAAAACTGATAAACATATGGACTCTCTGGCCCGCTCTGGTATGAACTTGCAATCCACATATAAACTTAGTTTAGAATCAGGCGTCACCCATTGAAAGCGTTAGGAGACATAACATATTGCTACAGACCCTAATCCGCTGGTAGACATATTTCGTAAGGGGTCCTACTACCCTTGTTTGAATCTTAGGGTAAAATCTTTGGTACATGTAACATTTTGGTACATAAAACCACTTGGTACACATGACCTTTTGGTACATGTAAACTTCTGGTACAAATAACTATTTGGTACATGTAACCCTTCGGTACATGTAACCCTTCGGTACATGTTACCCTTCGGTACATGTTACCCTTTGGTACATGTTGCCCTTTGGTACAAGTAACCCTTTGGTACATATAACCTTAATCAATCGCTTTTTTGAACATAAGATAAAGTAGCCTCAGGCGTAGAAGAAACACATAATGTGCACTGTTTTAGTCTTCAATCTTTTACATTATTCAGTTGTGTTACCAAATGATCTAGATGGGTTCTGCTGACAATATGACAATTCAAAATTGTTTATATATATATATATATATGTGTTCCAAATTCGACGGAATTCAGTTCGACCCAAAGATTATTTTTCATATAGGCTTTGTAAGGCTCTGAGGCTTGGAGTCTACCTTGGTGTTAAAGTGTGTACCAATATCAATTGCTTACGCCAATTGAGTGCTTACAACTTGATCATTCGTCGAAATAACCAAAGTTTCATGTATATTGTGTTCATTTTATTTAGGACCAATAATTTTTCAACTTACCCTTTGAGTGGCATTTTTACAGATGTCCGGGATGGTAAATGGTGAAGGACCAAGTCCGTTTGTATAGTTAAATAATATGCCATCAAGTACATCTTTGTCTAAAATGTAAAACAGAGTCAGGCAAAGATAACTCATGCATTATGTATCGTATCCGAGTAGGTAATGAGGTTATTGAACTATCAGAAGTAATATAAAATCAGAAATTTGAGAACAAATTTAATGTTTTATATATTAAGCAAATAAAGTTGTGGTGACCTAAACTCTGACACGATTGGATATTTTCATTGGTTCACGACAATATACAACTCTGTAGTTTACAATTTGCAGTAAATATGCCATTTTATATTATTGAAGTAAATTGTGAGGCACCAACATATTTGGATGGGTTTTGTCAAATGGAAGTTTGAAATATTCTTTAGATTTCAAGTATATTCGACATGTCATTTCCTTACCGTATCCCCCACGATATGTTGCAATCAGACTAGCGGCGACTGGAATGCAGTTTTCTTGAGTAGTGGCAAGACGTAAGTCACCTTGCAATATGCCTTGCTCGTCAATACTCATTCTCCACGTGTCGAGTTGCAACGAGTTTTCTCCGACAGAAACAGTACCAGCAAGTTCAGCTTCATCTGCAATATCCAAGTATATGCTTCAATCTTATGCAACGTAATGCGAAGTGAACAGAATTGGTAACATTTATACATTGTAAATTATGAACATACACGAACACAACTTTGCAAGAGTTCATCATGAACGCCAATTTTAAGCCGGTCAAATTTCGTCTCATTTTATTTATCAGTAAGGCTTTCACAATACAGCAGAATGACATCCTGATTAATGCTGCCGAAAGTATCGCGATAAATCGTAGAATCGCGATATTACCTAACGAATATTGAACCTGTGAATGTATTCAATTTAGACACGTGATAAATTTCAAACACTTAATTGCCTGATTGTTTCTGTAACAATTCCGTTTGCTTTAGCAACATGAAAAACTGCAAAAAAAAAAAAAAAAAAAATGTTTTACGAATACCATTTAAAACAATGCATTCTGTTTGCTTTTATTTTCTGTTTTTTTCTTTTGATATCGCAATAATTAAAGGATGTCAGAAAAAATCGCAAACAACGAGTATCGCGATTATGTTTTTCTTCTGAAAATAATCTAATTCACAGCTTTGACGATTCTGTTAACAGCAGTGCATATCAAGAACACTCTAAAAAACGCCCAGTTAAAACTGGGACCAAATCCTCTCAAATGGGCTCTTAACCAAAATCTGGTCCAAAAATTTTACCAAATTTGTTCCATTTTGAACAAAAAATGACTAATTGTGAACCACAGTTGGTCAAATATTTGATCCTTTGTTCAGTTAAGTGCCCATTTGATCCATTTTGGTTCAATTTGAACAGGACGTTTTTTATAGTGCAGGGAAGCCGAAAGTAAGTTACTTATTCTATTTTAGCTTAGGTTCTTTAATCTGCAAGATATTAGCACCGGGGAAGTGCTTTCACGGTTTAATATCTTGACCGCGATCCACTTAAATGAAGTCACGTGGGTTGTCTTTGCCTAGTTCTAAGTACCAAAACAACGAGTCAAACGATACCCATGTACGTATTGAAACCCTAACGAAACTCTGCCAAACTTATTATGCTTTTTAAATCTTGGTGAGCAATTGGTTTGGCCGGCGAGCTAGAAAAAGCTTGTGCAAAAGAACCTCTTGGCAAAATTGTGCTGCACAAATTTTAATTATATGTAGTCTTTGTAGACATCCTCTGTAACGTTACTTTAATGCTAGAGCATCAGATCGGTATAGCTCCATGACATACTTGTGATAGGCGTAGGAAGTACGGTAGGTGTTGGGGCTTTAGTTGCAAGAAAAGTATGGAGGAGTCCAAGAACAAAGTCCCTTATTTGCTTCCTTCGTAACGATTACCGGAATTCGAAATAAATTTTCCTAAAAATGTCCAAGTTGCATCTAACGACAATCAAATATAAAAATATAACCTCTCCCCGAGGACGGCAGTCTGAAACAACTTTAACCCCCCACTACCATCCCCATGAATAACAGCTTCCTACGCCTATGATTATAGTAAATGTGCTTTAATTAGGTTTGTAAAGTTCATCAGGGATCTGCTAAATGGCAGTCATGACCCCAATTAAAAGAAAAAGTCATTTGCTTATAGAGCTATATAAAAAGAGAACGACAACTTATTTTGGCAGTTAATTTTACAAAACCCTATTTTCATCTTCTTTTAAATATACCTCCAACTGTATTCTTCACGTCAAGCGTCCTAGACTCTTACTGGAAGATGTTAGATTTAATCTTACCTGATAGACACTGAATAGGTTCCTGCCCTAAATAAGATTGTTTGTAACACTCTGAGTCGTTGAAGATCGTATACATTGTTTCCTGAATGGCAATTTAAAAGAAAATAAGACGAATTTTGTCATGTGGTGACTATTATTTTGTCAAAACAATGAGGAAATGTTTAGATGGCTGTGAAATTTCATCTTTACATCTTCTTTGGTCGTCAAGATATTGTAAGTTAAAACATTTATAACAATGCAGCCATTGCCCAAACAAGTACTTTTGTCAAGTTAATGACGACTGTTGCAGAGTTCACAATTATCCCAATAGTCAATACGTATCTATTTCCCAGGATATCACACAAATTCTAGTGGTTTTTGCACTATTCATAAAGCAATAAAAAATCTAAATGAAATTTATCTTAACAACCAAATGGCGTTGTTGCATGGATGGAAAAACTAGCAGTGCCGTTTGTCGTATGAGGTTAAGATTTACTCTCTCTTTTCTTCATCCTGCCGAAATCTGCATCTGCATAAAATAAAGCTTAAAAATGATTCAGTCACCTCTTTGTAAAGGAAAATGTCTCTTATTGTGCCTGATATCTTTTGATTATAATCGTGCCACGTTAAGTTTAAAGCATAGCGTCGACCGGTGTAATCCACGTTTGCATCGCCTTTTATACGAACACGAAAACTTTCATCCCCAGCGTTGATAATCTGAACCCAAGTTACGGCTGCAATTTAATATTTTGGAAGATACTCTATTATCAACGTCGCTTACATCAAGATAGGAAAATTGAGTAAACATAATTTTTTTTTTATTAATTAAAAAAATTATGTATGCAAATATTCAAATTAGATGACGTAGTAACGTTTTTTATAGTTTTTATTTTTTCAATATGCAAATTAGATGACACCATAAGGTTTTTTTGTATTTTATGGTGCCTAGGATTTTTAGTCACAGTTGTCTTTTTCATTTGATACCAAATTTGAGGAAACTGGAGCTAAAATGAGGAAGATATGCTCATTTTAGTCTTTGTTTACTTTTGAATGGCATGCCCAGTGTACACGCAGTACACGCTTGTGGCTTTTGATGTCGACGTAGCGCAGTGTAAACTTGGTACGGTAGGTCAAAAGGGAAATTTTGGTGCATGAAAAAGTAGGAGGGGTTGTAGTGGGTTTTAATTTTCATATTTGGAGAGGATTTGGGGTTTTTTTTTGCCCAAAATTGAGGCATATTTGAAAATAGCACTTGTAAACGTTCCTCAGCCTCTCTAACTCACCCTTCCCTTGTCATTTATTCATTTCCTTTGGTAATTCTTTATACAAAATTTTGTAAGGGAAATTTTGGTGTTTGAATCAATTAAATCGGACTTTTGGTTGTTGAGTTACAGAATTTCAAACGAGGCGGGAACTTTGGGCTTGAAATGTATGATTTTTGACCAAAATTGACGCATTTTTGAAACAAGTGTCTACTTTAGTCTTTTACATTTCTTTAAATTTTATCACCTTTGCATCTCTGTCCAAGTTAGGACCTTCCTACAAACCTCTCAGGAGTTGTAATTGTGTATAAATTAGTCGTGAAAGTTTTAGTTATTATTAATGTTTAACTTAACAGAAAGAGGAAACTAACTCTTAATGTCATCTAGTGAGAATCATAAAACATAAAACTGTCTTATTTCTATTCCGTTGAAAGTATATGTGAACGTAGTGTTTTTAATCATAAATCTTTTGCAGAAAAGTTGTGAAAGAAAATGTGAAAAACGTATAACAACAAAAAAGTCGAAAGGCAATTTACTTACTTCCTTATAACGTTATTTAACTGCCTACACTACTGAAGGAACATGAAAAATTCTTAGAGAACGAGTTCATTTGCATATGTGAATTACTGCATTGCTTAGGGGATATGTGATTAGAGATTCTTCCCTTCAATAAGTCATCAAATGTTTTGAATATTTTACTCCATAAGAAATAACTGTATCACCTTTGAATATACGACACAATAACAATGTAATAGAAATTCAATAATCTCCAAACAGATCTGCAGCTTGTCTTTAAAGAGGAATCAAGAGGATCAATACACATACCGTTAGCGATACACTATTTAAGAGACACGCTTTAAATGAAGAATACTTACCAAATCCTGCAGAAAATTGGTCAGGTACACAACAGTCTTTGGAAGTCACATGACCTGCTCCAAGTATCAAGGCAACCAAAGGCACCACCAACATTGTGTTCATCTTTCTCACTTAATTAGTGGAGGACACCCGACGGTTGATACACTTGAAATGCAATGTCAATGAAACTGACACTTCCTCTTAAACAACTTCTTGGTTATCTTTTTACTTTCGTATTTAAAGTAAGTATTGTCTTTTTTCCTTACCGAAGTTTATTAATATTTTTTTAAAACAAAGATTTTATTATCTTTATTTTATGATGTCTGCAAAGCTTGGACTTCCTTATTTCCTTTATGTGTACACGTTGTTACAAAAACCCTTGTCTCTTTATCTATCACCTTGAACACACCTTGAAGAGTTCAATTTCCTTATATAAAAACTAACATTTTTTGAGGAGGTAGGAAGCAATAACAGCAATGATATTACACAGAAAAAGCATTTGATTAATAAAAGTTTGTGGGAGTTTAGAAAGAAAAATGAGCCTTAAGTAATTTTACGACGCATTACCGTTTAATGGGTGTCACATGTTGCACAGGTGTATTCACGTGCGCGTGGAAACTTCTAAGGTTTCAACATGGCAGGCTGCTTAAGCTATTGTTTTGGTTACGAATATGGAACACCCATTGCTCGTGCAGCCACGTATACTTAGCCGCGTTAGTTGTATTGGAGAAAGCTTTGGAAGTATTAAAAGGTCAAGCGGAGGGGTCACTTTAAAATATTGCGATGCAGGGTTATGGGTGTGACTACCGTCCAAGAAGTAGCTCCCGAGACAGCGGCAACGCGTGTCGTGATAGACTGTACGTCCAGACCACCGAGATGTTTTAGCCATCGTGTTTTATAGGTTAGCTACCTATATGATGTAGGTCCAGTTTGACCGGTGACTCAGTCCTTAGTGTTTAGGGGATTCGTTGGTTTATGTGATCCTTGAAGCTTTTGTTTATGTAAGGTGGACGTTTTGGCTGGACGTACAGATCCAAGTATATAGCCTAGTAAAACTTCCATTCATCTCAACTGTGTTTTGCAGGGAACCCATCGACATAAAATCCCATAAGTTAATCGTTTTCTTATTTTAATGGCTGCAAAGTGTAAAGTTATTAGCATGCTTAGCAGCCGCTATGTTGAGTCAGTTAAAATGTATTTTAACTGTAAGCCAGTTTTTCGGGGAAAGAAATTCCGTTTGCGAAGTGCACTCTTTATATCTTCACACAATTTTACGTTGACACTTGCAAATTCTCTATTTAAAAAAGAGTATTACACCGCAGAGTGAGGTAAACAAAGTAATGGATGTATGTTGTATTGTAATCAGGTGAGCTTTAAATTAAGAGATTAAATAAGTGTTAACGAAATGCCAGGAATGGGATGATGCTATTTTTGATATA